>LGRX02012908.1:0-22906 GCA_001247695.2 Cymbomonas tetramitiformis
TTTATTTTGTTTAGAAACTAATTCAGAAACTGTAGGTTCATCAGTGGATTTCTTATTATTAGAATTGTTACCTTTGACTTCCAATAATTCTCGTGGTTTATACCGACGTGCCAAAGTTTCTTTACCGTCTTCGATAATATAACTCAATCCTTTCATAGATTTTACTTTATATATTTTTGTCGACCATCGTTGAGATTCTTTATCAAACGTTTTAGTTTTAATTTTAATCCTAACTTTATCACCCGGTTTTATATCTATTTTTTCAAGAAGCTTAGTCAATTTATTCCTTTTCAATAAAATATTTCTGATGGTCTTTGTTAGGTTCATATTATCAGGAGTTGATTTATCAATATTTGCAGAATTTTGTGTACTATTATAATTTTTGACAACAGAATCCAAATAATCAATCCAGTTTACGGTGTCTTTACTTTCTTCTATTTTTTTAAATTTCAATTTTAATGTTCTATTAAATCTTTCTACCATACCCATAGTAGTATGGTCTTCAGTTTCATTTAAAAAATGTTCAATGTTATTGTCTTCTAATAATTTTTTCATAGATTTATTGGTAAATTCAACACCATTGTCAGTCGTCGATACATTCATTTTTGAATCTTTTATTAACTTTTTGAAAGCAGGAATTATTCCTTCAGCAGAATCAATGTTTTTGTTATTTTTATCTTTAACAGTTTTTTATTTTAATGGATATGCATAGGCCTTTCGTGTATTGATATTAATAGCCGTCAATATAACGGAGTAACCTCTATTTTGTTTTTTGAATTCAGGAATAAATGCTAAATCAGCCTGAACATAATTCTTGTTAGGGTCTTTGCCGTAAATAGGAAATAACTCTTTTCTATTGATTTTCTTTTTTTGAGAAAAGGTTTGATTGACTTCAGTTTTTTCTATAGCTTCCTTGACTTGTTTTTGTGTGACTTTATAACCAAGAGATTTTAATTTGGCCGTAAATGGTGATAATTGTTGTGGAATCTGATACCGAAAGTAGTTCTAGTGACGATGAACATCAACCTCAAGTACTTATTAAAAAAACAAAAAAGACAGACAAAGTTTCAAAAACCGAAGAAAAGCCAAACGCGGTCCCTCCGACTTATCATGACGTTTTGAATTTAGACCCTCATTTTCATAAGACATTCAAATAATTGTTTCCGGAATTCTAAATATAGATTTTAATTATTTAATAGCGGTAATATATTTATGCATGTTGTCTCTATTCATTTTATTAAAAAAGAAATATGCATAACCGGATACCATTACATCAAAAGATAAAGCCATAACATCAGCAAATGGAGTATTATCGTCATCTATTGGTTGAACGACAAAACAATGTACTTCATCTCCTTTTTTTGTTGTAAGTGTAAGGTTGTTACTTTCTAAAACTTCAATTTTATTATTTTTACAAAGATTTTTGAATTTTTCATTTCCTTTTTAAAACCATCGTTTTCATCCATTGAACAAATGTCGGGTATGTTATAGTTGTAAAAAAACCCAATCGATTTTTTCATTGTTTCAGGATTTTTTCGTAAACTTCCTTTACGAATACTTGCAATATACGTAGAAAGATGGTTTAAATCAACTTTTTGCATGATTAATTGTTCTTTGTTATTTCGCAGGTGCTCCTCAAAAAAGCGGACGTCCTCCTCCTCGAAGCCCAGAAGCACGGAGTGCACGAGGCTAGCCTCGGCGGGCTTCTTCTCCGGAGATTCGTCGTCGCTGGACGAGTAGTCCACGAGACCCGCGCGTGCCACGCCGTCCACCGAATTTCGATCGGACTCGGTGGCAGAGACGTCGATTTCCGGCAGGGAGAAATCGGAAGGCCATTCAAAGTCGAAAGAAGTGTTCAGAGCTGCCGCGAGGTCGCCCAACCACGAATCGGGTGAACGGGGAGGGGGTGAATTTTCCATGCTCAGAATTGTTACAGAGAACAAACTCAAAGCGCTTTATACCAGGTCGTCGCTATAATAATTCCAATATCGAATAGCAGGGGAGGGTGATATTTTTTAAGGCCACGATACGGATCCGCGTGTCAAGAGGGGAGGAAGCGAGGGAGAAACGGCGAAACGCCATCGTTCGAGGCCGCGATTGGAAGCGAATTGCAGGGGAGGGTGATATTTTTTAAGGCCACGACACGGATTCGCGTGTCAAGAGGGGAGGAAGCGAGGGAGAAACGGAGACACGCCATCGTTCGAGGCCGCGATTGGAAGCGAATGGCAGGGGAGGGAGTAAGCCCAATATTTTTAAGGCCACGATACGGATCCGCGTGTCAAGAGGGGAGGAAGCGAGGGAGAAACGGCGACACGCCATCGTTCGAGGCCGCGATTGCAAGCGAATGGCAGGGGAGGGTGATGTTTGGCAAGGCCACGATACGGATCCGCGTGTCAAGAGGGTAGGAAGCGAGGGAGAGACGGAGACACGCCATCGTTCGAGGCCTCGATATCGAGCTGCTGGTCAAGGGAGAAACGGCGAAACGCGAGACACGCTGTGCGGGGCCGTGACGAGGCCACCCACTACCACTACCACTACTACTAGTAGGGGTAGCGATACAAATTACAAGCAGCAAAGCATATCGAGTTTTCACGCCAGATTGAGCGAAAGCCCCCGAATCGCACCGGTGCCGATTGCCCGATTTTAAGAAAACGGAATTTTCAACTCAGCCTAGCAACTTTCTTATTTATATAGCGATCTTAAATACGGAGTGCTATGTGTTAAATATTGTGAAGAAATCAAAAAGCTGGTTACTTTCTTATTGGCGGGTTTCCTTATTACTGAGTGATTACTGTACCCACACCGGCGACGAATTGCCATAGGGGTGGTGGATACCCTCTCGACGTTCAGATGTACTGTTAAGGGGGCAAATCCTTGTCCGGAATTAGGGCCCCACACAACCCTCCTATATGCCACGTGTCATGTGTTAAACATAGAAAAACAAGGATGCGGTTTGGGTTCTCCAAATCGGCGCGCCAGCGAATGCCATGGACGTCACACAATAAGCATAGCGCGCCAAAGTGTTGCCAAAACACATCCATGGTATGCATGTACTTCCTGTGTAACTTTAACCCAATTAACAGACTATTGGGGATAGGTGAACCAGTATGCATGTTTTTAGACGGTGTTTTTCTGTTACTATTCTCGGTTTATAGACGACGGGTGACCTGCCACGTCATCATAACGCGCAGTGTAATGCAGACACGTGGCAGCCACGTAGGTTGCATTATGTGTTTATGCGGTACGGTATGCCTTCATTATGCGGTTTGCCAATGTGGTTCGAGTGATCATCGAGCAATCAACGGTGAGAGATATCTTTTTTGGATTGGGTGTGTTCATAAACACAAGCCCCGCGTCAAAAAACGCGGCTATACAACTATCATCACACGGGTATTGTTGCATGAACGGTGTCTATTCGTTTAATTACAAGTAGAATGTTTGCTAGTGTTAGTAGTGTTACAATATATATATATATCGCAAAAGCCATAAGTCAGCTGGTCGTACAACATATCATAGCGTTACTATTACATTGCAAAGTACGTAAGTTACTACCAGGCAAGCGATCTCGAATTAGTTCATTCCACGCCTTTCAGGCGCCGGAAAGTAATGGTCTACTAATCTATCAGCTCCCAGTATACTCCGTCTTCGTCGTCCATTGCTTCCTGGCACATGAATATTTCGTAAGAACAACGCATACACGCGAAATGTTCGGTATGCTCATTTATCGCAGCAAGATGCGAACCAGCATTAAACCATATGCGAACGTTTGCAGGAAGGTCACAATAATCGCATTTCATGACGAGTTTGCCTTGAGGCATTCAAGTAGCTTTTGGGCTGAGCGTGGTCAGTTGTTAGTTGTTAGTGTCAAGCTGGGGTGGCACGATGGTGAGCGTATCTAAGCAGCAAATGAAGGCTAAGTAAGAGGTATTGAGCTTTTATACCTGATCAACTAAGGCAATCGCAACTGATACAGTACTCGTCGAAAGGTGTCGTTTCGTCATTCTGGTACCAACAGACCAATAGGCGTACAACGTCGACTGGAATAACCATTAATCGCGGAGTCATCCACGCTTCACCCCATGCATATTCAGCGCGATCGGGATAGCGTTCCGGCTCTACCAATTCAAAAAACAGATAAAACCGAGTTCGTCGGGTAAAGCGCCACATAGCCCATATCAGATCATGCCTGTGAGGCATCGGCGGGCGGCGGAAAGGGCGGTTTGCCATCGTTCTCAAAGTCCACTGGTGCAAATTGCATTCGGGGCATGGTCGGTGCTCCATCTCATGGCGATTAATGGCATCTACATCGATACTGGCACGATTCCGATGCACACCAAACCTTAACACTGAAGGCATCACGAGTTTGTAGAGGCGCGTCGCTCACTCTCTGGTAGGAGGTGGCAGGGGTGGCACGATGGTGAGCGTAAGCAGCAAATGAAGGCTAAGTAAGATGAATTGAGCTTTTATACCTTAGTCGGAGTCGGAGTCGGACAGCAACTGTGGGACTTCGGTATCCTGCCAGAACTCGCAATCCGCGCCAATCTTGGGCCAACATTTGTCCGCGCCAATCTTATCTTGGCCAATCTTATCTTGGCCAATCTTGTGATTGTTGGTTTCATCCTATTGGTTTGCGGCATTTACCTTGAGAGGCCCAAGCCCTCCTTGGCAATATTTAAATCGCTTGAGGCCTTTAGGAGGATCATTTTCCATTTCTTCCTGGAAGACACACCTCTTCATCTTTGCATTATCAAGAATGGCGGATACCCATTACGTCCTGTTTGGGATTGTTCTTCCTTACATTCGGAAAATGCGTCAATTGCGTGAGGAATACTTTGTGCAGGCATGGGTCGAAGAACGTTTTTTGTGGGCGTTGGAAGAACAAGTTTTGACGTTTTCGGGCATGTTTGGTGATGTTTGGATGCCTGTAACTTTGGCTCACTATTTCTATGAATTACGTGATCTGCTCGAAGTCGATTGGGGGATGTTCGTGATTGGGGAAATTTCTTGCAGATATTCCCTACCTCCAACTTTGAAGCCCCATATTACGACGATGAAGGGTTCCATTGGCAAGGACCTGGCATGTCAAACAACTTCAGATTCCGGCTAGACTACATCGATTTCGACGACTTCAAAAAACGATGGCTTCGTGAATATCATTGGGCCTGGTACAATGGCTTTTACAACGAGCATGCAGATCCTCAATGGATCTACCCGTCGCGGTACGAGTTGTCTATGAGGCCTGCCTGCAGTCGATGCCGACGCGTTGATATGGATCTTACCCGTATTGGCGACGGGTACATCTGCACTGACCTTGTCGACTGTCGGCGGATGACTCGTCTTGATTTGAATTGATGGTCGAATCTCAATCGGTGGCTTTAGCCACCACCCATCTATTCTAGAAAACAATTCTTCTCGATGCGGGCAGCAAAAATATCATAAGTCACGTGTATGGTACAAGCAATGGTATAAGAACCCCGATCTTCACATTTTTTATAATCATTGTATGTTACATTATTACATTATTACATTATTACATTATTACATTATTACATTATTCAAGAACTGTGCTTTGAGAACCGCAATCATGGCAACAAGCCCAGGTGTATAAGCGAGCATAAAATATATTGTCATCTCCATCATAGGTAACTTGATTGCGAAATCAGCCGTTGCACCAGGCCATGATCGCTTGCAACGACACGGAAACGAAAGTACACCTTTTAATGCTTCCGGTAACAGATGGTCCTGCAAAGGCAAATGAATGGCAGGAGTTATGCGTCAGAAACTCGAGATCACGACGACATTATGACCGCACAGAGGTCACCTATAGAAGTGTTGCTAGCATTACGAAGTACAATCGAGGTCTTCCTGACAACACCTTCGACTAGACGTGAAGAATTACAATCGCTGACCGTCTACACGGATGTGCCCGACAAGTGCGAAATCTATATAATATGGGACCTAAGAGAGTGAGAGGTCTTAGTTCTTAGGTCCCATAAGGGAGTGGCGAGCATAGCACAGTTCCAGATGCTGTGATGATATGTGGGCTTCCCAAAGTCGAGATTGTTCAAAGCGAACGCGTGCCGCTGCAGCCTATCTTCAAACTTAGAGATTTCGCACTTGTCGGGCACATCCGTGTAGACGGTCAGCGATTGTAATTCTTCACGTCTAGTCGAAGGTGTTGTCAGTAAGACCTCGATTGTGCTTCGTAATGCTAGCAACACTTCTATAGGTGACCTCTGTGCCGCATCTGAAAAGGAGAAAGTGGCCGTGGGCTGTCATCAGGTGGGTGGCTCTCAGAATGGTAGGAGGTGGCAGGGGTGGCACGATGGTGAGCGAAAGCAAGAAATGAAGGCTGTGTAAGAGGTATTGAGCTTTATTTATACCTTAGTCGGAGTCGGAGGACAGCAACTCTGGGATTTCGGTATCATCGGTATCCTGCCAGAACTCGCAACTCGCGCGGTCGACACATATGTATCGATGTGGGTAAGTCACTCGCATAACAAGTGAATCTGACCTTCCGCAATCAGCGCAACAGGGCCGGTCGTATTCACGATCATAGACGAATTCGTTACCATCAGCGTCATAGTCAAGGAGGTTGCGAAACCAACCGTTGCACCAGGCCCAATGGTGATCATATAACCACCGTCGGTGGAGTTCGTTAAAACTGCGATACAAATTCATACCGGAAATCCAGCTAGTCCGATTAAAGTAGGACGCCTCATTGACTCTCAAGCCGCCGACGTCGTCGTTCACAATTCTCCGAGGATGAAAAAAAACCGCGCAAGTGTCACAGGAAACACAATGATTTCTGAGGTAAATGTGCCAGGGATATCGGGGCATGTAATGCGTACTCGTGTTTCAAGGGCCCACAGAAATCGTTCTTCTACCCATGCGTGCAAAAAGCATTCCTCGCGGGAACGGCGTCTTTCCCGGATGGCGGGAAGCACAAAACGGAAAAGGACAATGTAGTAGTCTGGCATCTGGGTGTGTCGCTCACTGGTAGGAGGTGGGGTCTATCGTGAGCGAAAGCGAGAAATGAATGCTGATGAAGATATAGGCAGGCTTTATAATGCGTGACATTTTACAAACCAACGTAAGACATGTTACATAAAAAGTACAAATCTCACCCTACTATTGTCAAAAGGTCATCTCACAATGACACAACCTCGTTGCATATCGAAGTCTATGTGTTATTCTTATTGTTATTATTCTACGTGTGCCTCTTCAAAGTAGCCAATGCACCGCGATGTGTGTGCGAGGAGCTTGGTGTCATCATCTGCGGGCACACAGAATTCACAGGTGGATAAGAATTTGTGGCCAGGATGATAGCAAGGCAATCCTGCTCAAGAAAGACATATACCTGGCCATCATTCGAGATCGAGATAATCGAGCATATGCTTAGGATATGGCGGCCAAAGCGTGCTTAACATATGGCGGCCAAAGCGTGTCAGACGAAACCAAGGACGGATTGGTTCTAACTCCAAGGCTCGACGCCACACGGGGTCGTGCCTCTCATCAAAATGTTTATGCCACATAGGCCTGTTATACTTCCTCATACACTCTGGGCATTCGCCGTTTTTGATTCTAGCAATTGCATCGCTATGTGCTTGCCTTCTCCTATCGTGCCTCGCACGGATGAAAGGCAGAACAATATCAAACAATACACGTTTCGGATCAACCGTCAGTTTCATTCGCTGTGCGTCCATGTTCTTGAAATGTTGGTAGGAGGTGGGTGGATGGTGAGCGTAAGCAAAAAATGAATAGGGATGCCGTGAAAGCAGGTTTTATATGACCATGAAAACATGTGTTGTGTTGTATCATCCATGCGATAGGTGTTCCCAAGGATTCCTTGGCCGTCCGAAACACATACCTGGCCATCCATCTTTACTGGCTTCTATGGTGTCATCATTTGCGGGCACACAGAATTCACAGGTGGATAAGAATTTGTGGCTAGGATGATAGCAAGGCATCCTGCTCAAGAAAGAAAGAAACAAAGAAACAAAGAAACATATACCTGGTCATCAATCGAGATTGTCGGGGTGAAAATTCGGGTGACTCTGCAGTTTTAACAGATGGCGGCCAAGGCGTGTCAGACGAAAACGGGGACGGATTGGTTCTAACTCCAAGGCTCGACGCCACACGGGGTCGTGCCTCTCATCAAAATGTTTATGCCATAAATCGTTCCTCCGATTCTTGTCCTCCCAAAGGTCAAAATACTTCCTCATACACTCTGGGCATTCGCCGTTTCTCATTCTAGCAACTGAATCCCTTTGCGCTTGCCTTCTCCTATCGTACCTCGCACGGATGAAGGGCAGAACAATAAAAAACAAAACATGTTTCGGATCGACCGTCAGGTTGATTCGCTGAGCGTCCATGTTCTTGGAATGTTGGTAGGAGGTGGGTGGATGGTGAGCGTAAGCAAAAAATGAACAGGGATGCCGTGAAAGCAAGTTTTATATGACCATGCAGACATGTGGTGTTTGTTCCATCCATGTGATACGCGTTCCCAAGGATTCCTTGGGCGTCCGAACAATCTGAGTGCAAGGAAAATGAACTAGGTAAAATGAGTGCAAGGAAATCAAACGTGGTAATACCACGATAGTTCAACATTAGATATTCACAATATATACTATTGTTTTACAACTTCTATATACAAGTTCATCGGACTGATCGAGTTATTCACACATCTGGTCGTCATCATCGGACAAGGACGACAAAGAGGCTTCCTCGTCCGAACTCTCACCCTCTTCAGCCTCCGCGTTCTCTTTATGGCTACTGCCCCACGGTACTTGGGATAGTACCGAAACGCCGGATTTTTTTTCGATGCCCTCCTTTGATATGTGGATGCTACCCTTTATATATTGTTGCCTTAGGAACCCAAACTGAGTTGCCTTATGCGCCATTGGTCAATATATCACGTGTAGCGTTCCCAATGGATGCAGATTGCCACATGGGTAGTACTTTTTGATACATGGTGGTTCTCACTTGCCGTTCAAAAAGATGGCGCTCCTTTCGATTTTTTTGAAGCGGATTTGGGAACCAAACCAGCTCGGCAATGAATCAGATTGAAGATATATGTCATAGCCAATGGTACATGCGGCCATGGGCCGGTTGGCATAATGACATTCGTTGTATATACGTGCGAATGATCCACCGCCCTACATGTATGTAACGACCTACCTAGCTATCTAGCTAATCGGCGGGCACACACATAGTACACCATCGATCATCCTTACGGATGCCCTCCAATCATATATCGCATGCTTTTCGTTACACACCACATCCTGGACTATGAAACGCATCCAACGCACCACGAACAATGCCCGAGGTACACATTTTAAAACGAGAGAGGCGTTAGGGCATGGCGCACATAACATTAGTACGTGTACATAACTAGTATGCGAGCGATCGTCCCTATGGGTGACCTAGCGTCGTATATCGCTCTAGCGTGTTTCGTAATGCTATTATAGACTACGACAAACATCAAACGTATCGGAAGCGATGTCCTAGGTGCATGTTTGAGGTTCGGAGGGTGTCAGAGCCTAGCAGACAGAGCAACATCAACACTACGCGTACACAACTAGTATGCGAGCGAGCGTCCCTACGGGTGACCTGACATCATATATCGCTTTGACGTGTTTCACAATGATATTATAGACTACGACAAACATCAAACGCATCGGAAGTGATGCCCTAGATTCATGTTTGAGGTCCGGAGGGTACCAGAGCCTAGCAAACAGAGCATTAGTACGCATACACAACTAGTATACGAGCGATCGTCCGTATGGGTGACCAAGCGTCGTATATCGCTTTGATGTGTTTCATAATGATATTATAGACTACGACAACCATCAAACGCATGGGAAGCGATGTCCTAGGTGCATATTTGAGGTTCGGGGGGCGCCAGCGCCTAGCAGACAAAGCATTAGTACGCATACATAACTAGTATGCGAGCGATCGCCCATATGGGTGACCAAGCGTCGTGTATCGTTCTGATGCGTTTCATAGTGATATTATAGACTACGACAAACATCAAACGCATGGGAAGCGATGTCCTAGGTGCATGTTTGAGGTTCGGAGGGTGCCAGAGCCTAGCAGACACATCATTAGTACGCGTACACAACTAGTATGCGAGCGATCGTCCCTATGGGTGACCTAGCGTCGTGTATCGCTTTGATGTGTTTCGTAATGATATTATAGACTACGACGAGCATTGCACGCATCAGGAGCGATACCCTAGGTGTATCTGTGAGGTTCGGAGGGTGCCAGGGACTGGTTGATTGTGTACTGCGGTACGTACGCATAGCGAACATTCGCATTATGTGGACATGTTCCGCATGCCGAGTGTTACAACACTCCACTCTTCAGCGCGGACAAGAAGGAAGTCCCCCACTGAAATTTCAATCCTCTTACAACCTTCTTCATCATTTAGATCGGGGACGCTTACATCACACGTAATCACCGGCCACTTCGTCTGAGGGGGGAGACGCATTCTGCTTCACTGCGCAACGGGGCAACGCGAAGAGCAGAGGAGTTCATCATAACGTTCCTCTCACACCGACAGTCGAGTGAGAATGCATGATTTGTTGCATGTACAACGTTCACCTGACTTCATGACAAGACTGTCTTAGACTCTCATTTTGAACTGTCAGATCAGAAATCGAGTAATCTGAGCCATCACATTTTTTATTTTACCACCATTGCTTTTTTTGATGGTGTATGTGCATTACTAATACCAAGTACACGTTGCTTCTGTGGGCCATCAGGCAAATCGATGACATGCATAAGTTGGTCGACACTAATAATCCATGTGCGACATCGTGGAAAATCCCCATTCGGTACATCGATGATGCAGAAGGAGCGTATCGCCCTCGACCACTGGACGAATTTCACGCCCAGGCTATTGCCGAAATGATGTACTGGAACCCACACACCGGTTCGGGATCTCCAGCCCTGATTGCTGTCCAGGAGGATCAGGTCGATGCAACAAGCACCAACCCAGAGGCATTCGTTTGGGCGGACATTGGGAAAGGCAGATACAGGTAAGACCCATTGCGTTGATGGATGCATGCATATGTGTTCCAACTTACACTTTATTTGTTATTCAACAGATTCACCTGCTTTGGACATCAGCATTTGCTGGAGGCAAAGCGTCGCTGCGTCAAGGCGGATGAAGCAAAGCACGCAAACCACGAAAATCGAACGGACGCGTTTCAGTTCATCGAATGTCGTCTCTTCATGAACTTGAGCGCCATCGAAATGAATCAGGTGTGTCTCACTCATGCCAGTTTTCTCAGGTGCTTCTCAGGGCTTACATACTCAAGTGTTTAGGGAGGGTTTACGGTCGGCCAGCTTCTCAGCTATAGTCATGATCCGTGCAATTCGTTTGCGCACGCAACTTGGGAATGAGCAGAAGAACATTGACGCCTACATGAAGCACCGCAACACCACGGAGATCATTCTTGGCATGCGAAAACACGTGGAGAAACTGATGGCCGAACCCAACGAGAGAGACGTTGCAATGAAGAGGTTTGAGAACGTGAAATTCAGTCGGGTGCCGCCGAAGCAGAACTTGAATCCCGAATTCGAAACGGCGCTGAAGACGCAGGTGTTCAATCACCAGAAGCTGAATGCAGACAAGAAGAACGTGCATTGGACTGCTTGGGCTATCTCGGTGCAATCGCACAACTTGTTCAAACAACTTCAGAGAGGTGCTGCCATTTTTTTTGAGAATCCCGTCTCAACATTATTCTTATTTGCTCTTAGGTGTTTTTGCAGTAGCTAACTGACGATTTGGTATTTCATGTTTTCGCTTTCAGTGATGAAGGCCCACAATGAAGGGGCGCTAGAGGGAGTTGACCCGGACGATGAAGACGCCACGGAGACGACCTTGGCCACGGTTGGGTCATCTCGCAATAAGCCCAAACGTAAACGTTCAAGCGGTATGTCGACCGGCACAACTGACCTCAACGCACCAACGACCAAGCAGCCTAAATGGGACCCCACATCCGGAAAGCCGATCGTCTACCATGATCTGCCGAAGGGGTTCTATGATACATGGCCCCCCTTGACCGAAGGACACTTACATGAGATCACTAAGCTCGTCGACGAAGCCGTCATCGAACAGAAGTACACGGTCAAAGATATGATCAACCGTATCGCCGAGATCAAGACTCTCAACAATGTTCGAGAGAAGCTAATGCTGCTTGCCTCAGATGCTCATAAACGATTCAACATAACACACTCCTTGGAATCGACACCGGCCTACCGGCAACTGAGCTTTCTAAAGAAAAACCGGCATTCTATGCAGAACTTTCTGCAATCACAACCGGGAGGGTACGAAAACAACATATACGACATAAATGCACCCTGCTTCATTCCTTACCTAGATGAAGATGGGTATCCCATACCTAAGGAAAGGAAACCAGTGGATGCTGTCGTGGATCCCGATGCTCCCGAGTCGAAGTTCTGGGATCGTAAGATGACCTACGGTGAGCTGGATGGCGAGATCAATACGCTGCAAAAGAAGCTTGACAGCTTTACGTTTCCCAACCCAGAACACGACTGGGGGAAGTTTTGCGAGTATTTCCCAGGGGCTGGGGATGAGAGAGAAATACGTACATTACTGAAGGTAATTTACCTAAGTTGCGCCCTCTGATCGTCCTTCACTATATTCAATACGTGTTCAATTAACAACGGGGTTTGTTTACAACTGTACCAGGCGGGAGTGGTGCCCCCGAAGGTCTCCTGCAAGAACGAGCAGGAGAACCGGAAATTTCAATTTGAATCACGGCCTGCAAAAGAAAAACAGCGTTACGAGGCGAAGATAGAGAAACTGATCAAAGAAATTCCGAAGGATATAAAGTTCTACTGGAATAATATCGAGAGCGCTCTGTTGCTGAAAATCGGATCGACGACAGCATCGACTGCGGAAAATCTCCTAAAGAATCTTCCAGGTGCGTATCTCGGTTTTATATTCCATTTGTGCACCGTAGCTATGTAATTACTAATCGTTTACATTGCACACAGGTGTGAGTTATCGAATATTGTCAAACGTTCCTGAGGGCCAGCAAGTCGACGATGATGACTACTTCTACACTCACAAGATTCCGCAACTGGTTTTCAAGAAGGACTTTCTTCTGGAGCCCGCATCACCTGAGTCCTTCACGACTCTTCCCAGGCTTCCATTAACCGGTTTCATTATGGATTGCGAATATGCTCTGGACTCGAACAAGAGATGGATCCCGAAACCTCTCTTAGCAGGAGAGTTCAAGCAATTCCTACACAACTTCAACAATTTGACCACGTGTGATGATTGGGTATCATTTGCCCCCTTTTCCCGTCAGCGACGCACCTGCTTCTACTTCTACCATAGTCATGCCATCCAAGCGGCAGTCTGTTTTCACATACATCGACCAGTTTGCCAAAAATCACGGGGAGTCTTACCCATGCAGCAGTACAGTTCTTCTTCCGCCGGGTATGACTATCCAAAAGTTGTGGGAGAACTACAATACACAATGCGTCGACGGCGAAGGCATGGAATGCTCACTCAGCCTTTTTGTCGTGTGTTCAGAGAGGAGCTTAGCTCTTGGGTCAAGTTCCGTCGGATGAATTGATGCTATATAGCGACAGCATATAGCTTTGTCATTGAGCAAATTGACTTATCGTTGGAACACCGTTAAATATGATTGTATTCGAACATATTTTGAATGAAATTATTATCGACGTTTCACATTTCCAATGTTGTGACATGCTATGTTTGTGACATGCGGGCCTTCGATCCGACCCACCTGAAAGAGGTCATTTGATAGGCCAACTGAAATCACGACGGCCACACGACTGAGATATTTAAGCACCTACCTTGTCCTCACAACTCACTTTTCAGCTTGGCACTTTACTTTCTTCACCTGCCACCTCATCCAACCATGCCATCCAAGCGAGAATGTATTGTTGCCTATGTTCTTGGCATGTATGCAACATGCCCTACTGCCCCCAGAATGAGAATGAGGAATTTTGACTATCTTCCTCATGGTATGACTGTTCGAATGTTGTGGAGGAACTACAATGAATGTTATATGTGCAGGAATGCGGAAGGCAACAAATGCACGTTGGGGTATTTTCGATGTGTGTTTCGAAACGACCTTGCCCTTCGGTTCAAGTTCCGACAGGTTGTTGGATGAGCATGTATACTCCGACGAGCAAGGCGTCGCTCACATAGGAACCCCAGTGACAATGCCGGTTCCCACGGACTATATTCCCGAGTTGATCGGCGCCGATGCCTCTCCCGAGAATGATGATGATGGAAAGTGGTGCAACTGCCGTTAGGAAACAGATACGCTTGTGTACAGTCTTTATTTTATATTTGCAAGTTCACATTAGATACTTACACTAATGTATTATTCTGCTAGCTTAATACACCAACACTTACCCTTATTTATGTGCTCCTAGATATCCTAGACAATTATTTGGTGTATATAGATTAAATTTGTATGATGATATAGATTTGTGTATCATATGCTAGTACCCATCTCAGTTGCAACTTGTTTTCTGGGAATTTAAGCATCCGAATATGCACATCCATAAACGTGTACCGTGCATGCTGACCTAAATTGCACATGGATGTGCCCATATTTGCATACGGGAATCGGCGACTAAGTGATCCCGCATGTGCGAGATATACGAAGCTGATTGGACCAAAAGTACACTACTCTTGCACGACCCGCGGTCCACTCACGACCAGGTACAAAAGCTCTTGCCCGACCCTTGAAGATTCATTTCCCCTTGTTTCTTCTAACATACGCACCTTCAACCATACCTTCAAACATCTGCTACTTACCTTGAAAGCATTGCCATCTGCAGGTATTATAGCTCCACATTTATCCTCACAATTTATATTTTCGACTTTTGCTATGGGCGACGCTCGCTTCAACTGCTAATCACCTTGCAAGCATTGTTATCTACAGGTATAAAATCCTGCAATATCGTGGCCACGTTATGCCTTCAATTCTACGATTCGGAGTTTATGGGACACGCGATCGCGATGAAGCCACTGCAGACGCTATCAATACACATGGAATGGTCCACATGCGATGTCCTCAATGCAATGTAGACAGCTGGATGATATGTAAGTTCTTAAACATCCCCTACGAGGACAGACATGTCCGACAGGACTTAGGGATCGTTTGGTGGCGCTACACCTGGAGAATTCGGAAATACATGTTTTTGACCTTCAAGAACCGGAACTTTATCCCGACCAGAGCCCAATAGGGAACGAATGGGTTACCCCAAGGACACTGGTCATTCCAATCGACGTCACTTGGGCGCTTATTATTCCGCGGCATCAACGAGAAGAGGAAATCGACCTATATTGCGTGCGATGCAATTGCCTTGACCAATAAAGCTCTGCCATTTATGTTTTCCGATAGAGCGTCAACATTGCCGTCAACGTTACCTCGCTATCGAGGGAAATAAAACCTACAAGTACCGCAAATAATTGTGGATTGAAGATATAGATTCCAATGTATCAGCAATATAGTAGCCTTAGCACGGTGAAATGATCGAAATCTCTTGCCTAGAAGACATCATAGACAAATATTTGGTGTATTTTGAATAAATTTGTATGATGATATAGATTTGTGTATCATATGCTAGTACCCATCTCAGTTGCAACTTATTTTACGGGAATTGAAGCACCTATATACGCACATTCATAAACGTGTACCGTGCATGTTGGCCTAAATTGCACATGGATGTACCCATATTTGCATACTTGTACATGATATGCACGCATATGAACAAAAATGCAACAAAAAAATCTACCGGGACTCGCCGAGTACGAAAGTATCATGCACAAATAAATAATTCCAGTAATATTTTGTAATAAAAATTGCGGGACGACTTACGTGTCGCTTACGTGTCGCTTACGTGGCACTTTTCAGATGACGTGGCAATAACTTTTAGACGACGAAAATTGTGTCAAAATGAAGGTTTTTAGACGACGATCGAGATTCATTTATTCCCAATAGTCTGTCAATTTTGCCCTAATTAGGGCTGCTTCGCTATCCGTACCTCCACTACGCTTCGCCAAACAACACCAGTAAATGCGTTAAAAGCGTTAAAAAGCGTTAAAACGCGTTATACGCGTTCACAGAGGGTTTGCGCGCTTCACGAGAACGAGGAAAGCAGATTCGAGTGCCAAGGGTGCCTGGTATAACAGACAGCGGCTATCGAGCGGAGGAGCGTGCACAGGCAAGCACAGAGCGCGTGAATATACATTTAACGGAAGCATCGCGAGCAGCATCACGGTTCGCGCGCCTTCGAAGGTTCGATCGATATCGATGTATTCCAACCGCCCGGCTCGGGGGATACAAAAGGCGTCACACGGGGTGGATTTTGCACAACCTGTTTGCACGTAAGAAACATGTTGAACCGCAGTTACACTCTCAACCCCGCCGGCGTTTGTCCGACGTGTCTAGGGGCAGGCAACACGTCTCCGCAGGTCTCCTTAATGACTCCACAGCTAGACACCTTTTTCAAAAAAGGTGGGACCGCAGGGATGCCATGGATGGCACAGATCGAGCAGATTGTCAAGACGCGCGACGAACTGCCAATCACTGTCGTTTACGATACCGTTGGCAAAACCGCCAAGAGCACTTTTTGCGAGTATCTGGAGTATGAAAATCTAGCGGTTGATCTATCTACATCTCAGGATTTCACTCGCATGTCTGTTCCATACGCTGTTCAAAGGCCTTCAAGTTACAGTTCTATCAATAAAGGTTTGCATAAAATTGATAATAAAATAGGTGCTACTTTCGTTCCAAGTTATTTCCGGTTTTATGCGGGAGATATTCAATCTTGGCAGTATAATGTCAACTCAATTTATTATCCAAATTATCGTGCCACCGCTCTCGATGCTTTTAATTTGGTAACTATTGGTAAAGCTGATAATTATTCCGACGATTCAGGTTGTAAAGTTAATTCTTTGGGAAATTGGTACAATTCTTATTGGACTGCTATGCTTCGATTAAATATGCCTATGCCAGGTATGGGACCCAGAAATTGTTCAGGAATTGATACGAGAGGTCTAAATTCTTCATTCTTTCTTCAAACACAAAAATCATCAACTCCAGACCCACTTCAAACAGCTTTGACCACAGGTAACGAAACATTTATTATTGCACAATGTACAAGTATTATTCGTAATGGTATGGGAAGAATGATTGAAGTTATTGTATAAAAACTAATTTAATTGTAATAATATATATATATGGCTGAACAAGCTGGTCAAATTTTTGCTTCAAACTTACGAAATAAATCATTAGGGAAGATCGATGTAAAATTACCAAATATGATGTTAACTTCAGGATTTCGAAGTCCATCAATGATGATTGTTCGATGTAAAACAATTCAAGATTTACGACCACCTGCAAGAGTGTCAAATGTTGACCCTATGTCAGGTTTTAAATCATATACATTAGGACACGGTGATAAAATTACAAAACAAAATGCTATATTTTCATTTCCCAATATCCATCCATTAAACAAAAAAATTACCGAAACTTGCACCGACATTTTTTGTGAAATAGAATTAATATATTATAATAAATATAATGTCTTCCTTTGGAAATGATTTTGTTTTAGATAAAAAATATTAAAGTAAATAACGGTGTGTTTATTGGTGCCAAAGATAAAACAACAATAACAACTTTACAAATGGTTGGAGCAAATATCATAATGGATATCGATGGTTCTCAAAGCGGCGACCCTGGTGATGTTTATCTAAATATGGCTGCATTGACTGATAAATGCAAAGTCCGTATGGCTGGATTACCTGTTGTAACCGGTGCCGCAAACACACCGCCAAATAATGATGTTGTCCCCGTCAATGGATTGTATGGGTATAGAAGTGCGGGTGGTAGTGCACCAGCTCAGATTTTTATGAAAATGGCATAAATTCCATAATAAAATTAAAAAAGAAATTATAATATATAATGTCGTCATTTGGAAATAATATAGTTGCAAGTACATTTAATGGAAATCAAACTCCATCTACAAATATTCCTGACCCTTTAACAATTAATCAACTCAATGTAAATCAAATAGGTGATAATTCAAATCCTTGTCAAACAATTCATATGGCTTCAGATTTTTTATATCAAAATGATATTGATTTTATTGATAATTCTGATGTAAATAATCAAAGAGAATTTATGAAGTTACAAACTGATGGTGATTTAAATTTAGTGAATAATATTAATTTTTATGATTTTATTTTAAATAATCCTGCAACTAAATCAAAATTTTCTATAGGTTTAGATGAACTTGATAGTTCTTTTGAAATTAAATCTTTAGACCCTGTTTCCCAAACAAGATTGAAAATAGGAGTAGGCACCTCCCAGGTCTAAGCCATGCACCTGATCACTCCGACCCCGACTCCGGCACGGACGTCAGCCGCACCAGCACGGGGTCCAGAGGCAGCCGAAGCACGCAGGCACGGGCTGAGCGCAGGCGGAGGGCCGCCCACAGGTCCGGTTCTGACTCGGACGCGAGCAGCCGAAGCGAGCACATTCGCAGGGAAGTCCTGGCGGCAGTACAGGCCCTGGACATCTCCGCGGTGCTCTCGAGAGGACTCTCCCTGCCTGGCGCGACGACATCTGCAGGAGCCTCTCCACCAGGCGACCCTCAGAGCAGCGTACAGGGGGCCCTGACGGCGGACCATCCACTCGAGGCGGACGCCGCTGACAGCGTAACCCCCCCAGTGTCTCAGATTGTCGTTGAAACCGCTCCCGCCGAACCTCCCACTCAGGGTCGGCCAAATCCCCTCAACATGATGGTGGCTCGCCGGCGGCAGTCGATGGAGACGGTAGTGCACGGCGGTGGCAACCCTGACTCGGAGCTCAGAGACCCCAGTTCAAGCGACTCGCCTCCAGGCCCCCCCAGTGATCCACCTCAAGATCCCCCTGACGACCCCGCGCAAGGACCAGAGCCCTCCTACCCTCAGTACCCAGAGGTTCGGGCTCTCTTCGTCACCCATGACGGTGGGTCATTGTGGGTACACCAGTCAGCGGGGGTGCGAGGCGCGGCAGCCGTCTCCCTGCGATGGGATGAACGCCGCCGGGCTGGGGTGCAGGGCGACGCCATCCTGTTCAGGATCATGCACCTGCTGGGAGCGCCGCTGACTGCATATGCGCGCATGGGAGGCCGCCTACACCATGCACCCCTACCACTTACCAACCCTCGTGTGGAGACCTGGGTCCTCATGGTCGACCGCGAGGTCATGGATATGGCAATGGGGGACCCAGCCGCAGCCAATGTGCGGTCTACGAGCATGGGGCAGCCAGTGTGGGAGTGGATCCCTGCCACTGCGCGGGAGTCGGAGATGCAGAACTTCGACCAGGACGGACTCGCCGCGTGGTCGGAAGTCAGCAACTCCGATTGGTACCGAAGCATGAGCGTGGTGGCCGCACAACCATCCACTCCCCTGCCCTTCCATACACCTCTTCCACTCCCCGCTCCACCATCAGCCCCTGCATTACCGCCCACTCCGGCTGCAGTCCCCACAAACCCCGCGCCTGCGCTCCCGCCCGCGCATGCCCCGGGACCATCACCTCCAGCCCGTTTCCCCCACTCCGCCGCCGCAAACCCCGTTCACTCTGCCGCTGCCGCAAACCCCGTTCACTCTGCCGCTGCTGCGAACCCCGTACTCTCTCCCAGCGCCACCCCCTTTGTACCAGGCATCGTCCGACTGCCGCAGGGCACTAATCTGCGAGCATCCCCGGACGAGGTCCGCCTGGAGCACAAGACCAAGGAGATGGTGCTGAAGCTGATCAAGAGTGTGACCAGATTCCCTCGCTCCGCGTCCGACACTAAATCGGCCGACAAGGATGGCCTCCTGACGCAGTTGGAGCACTACTCCAACATGGTGCGGAAGATATTCCAAGAGGCCATCGTGATCGAGGCGCTGACCACTCCCAGCTGTACGCCATCTGTATCGACGTACCAGGCGAGCGTGTCGAGCCTCCTTTGGAGCTTAAAGGAGCACACTCTTCAGGACCAGCAGAAGAAATTCTTGGAGCGTGCGGCGGGGACCTTCGGGTCTGACCAGGCTTGGCACCGGCGCTACGTGGAGCTGGACGTGTTCTTCTGCGATCTGGCGGTGTGCTCTCTAACACAGGCCTACCTGGAGAACGCACACGGAGAGGCCATTGCATTGAGGCAGGCGACGAACGAGACCGCGGCGGAGTATTTTTCGCGGTTGGAGACCCGCATGGCCTCCGTCAACTTCCTGGCTGGCAGAGTCCCCAATTGCGTGGAGATGTCCAACCTGTCCATGCTCTCCACGTACCGCCGAGGGTTGAGGTATGCACCCAAGGTGATGCGGCGCCTGAGAGCCATCCACCTGGATGTCTCCAAGCCAGAGGAGTGGGAGAGGAAGGCCGTCAATGACGATGTCCCAGGCACCCACAACGCCCTGTTGAAGATACGGGAGGTTGCTGAGGAGGTGGAGAATGACATTGACACGGAGGCGGCGCAGAGGCGCACTCAAGATCGTCCTCCCCGCACTGTCTCCTTCGCCAACCCCTCACCTCGCACCCCCTTCTTCAGGCGTACCCCCTTCCTCGAACCGTCCAGCACTCGCCATGCTGGAGAATGGGCCCACCACCACCGCTGCCGCGGCAGTTACCCCATTGCCACCACCACCTGGTCTCCCCCGCCCCGACGCTCCGAAGGTCCGCCGGTGTTTCGCCTGCGGCTCCGCGGAGCACATCGTCCGTAACTGCACGGATGAGACCAAGCTCAAGCAGTGGAGGGCCAATGCACCTGCTCGATTGGCAAATTCTCCTGGGTTCGTGGCCGCCGTCGTCTGGGCCATCGAGCAGCAGGAGGACATCTCCTCGGTGGATGGCGTCCCAGAGGAGTTCTCCGAGGAGGTCCTGGCACTTGCTACCTGTGAGGACGAGCAGAGCTACCAGACCCTGGCGGCCCTCGCTGGTATCGAGCTTGTGGAGGGTGACGGTCTTCCCCCTGTTGAGGACGATGAATGACTGGCCGGCGACCAGTCCCCGACCCTGCCCTTCGGGGAAGTGAGGTCACACCCTGATGATCAGACCCTCTCCGCCCTGGAGAAGCGGTCAGAGGTCTACGCGACTAAGTCAAAAACGGTATCGATTTTCGGAAAAAACTCGACCGTCATAGAGCTATAGTTTAATATTCATTTTGTTCATGTTCATGTTATCTCTTCGTTTTGATGATGGGCATAGCGTAAAATTGGATAAGCACGTGTGATATTTTAGCATGCGATAATGTCTAGTTTCCCCACTTCCTAGCTTTTGTCAACTTGGAATGAGCCCCGTGAATTCCCCGCTTCCTAGCTTTTGTCAACTTGGATTGAGCCCCGTGAATTCCCGACAGAGAAAATAGCTTCTCGCGAGTGACTCTGGCTCAAAAAGTCCCTTCAGCTTAATGGGGAAAATACAGAATGTCCAAGAGAAGGGTGAAAAAACTTTTAATATTACGTGTGCTAACGGCTTTGATGATTTGCGCACCGCGCTTTTACGACGAGGTTGGGTGGAAAGCAAGGTGATAGCACTTTTCGGGAGTCAGATTCAGAAAGCTGGCGGAAGGCTTACTAGAATCCTGGCAATGTCTGCTGGTTTGCATTCTATTTCTTACCCTTTTCTTTTGAAGCTTAGTTTTGTATGGGATCCCTCAGGACCCAAGGATTTTTGATCTCAAATGGGTGCGTGCCGTTTCCTCGTGATTTTCTTCCTGTTATTTGCTGTCGCTTGTCTTTCTTTTAAATCCGCAAGAAGCACTTTCAAACAGCATTCGAATATGTGATATTGCAAACCATGCATTTGAGAGATATCTGGTTGTGACAGTCTTTGAAGTGCAAAGACTTGAATCATTCCAAACTTCGTCCTCATCAAATCGTGAATCACTTCGAACAATCTCAGTCAGTGACAACTAAATCAGGACTGATACACAGCCTGCATTCTCTCCGTTGGTTTGAAGACGTTAACCCTGAAAGGTATCTGCAATACGCGACCACTTTGAAGTCCAGTTATAGTCAGCAGCATATGTTTTCATCTTGCAGTTGCATAAGGTTGGAACATCGATTTGTTTTGAAAGTGCGAGAACCAAGGCTTATTTAGTGCCCGATTATCCTTAAAGTGCCTACTACGCTTAAGCAACATACTACGCGACTGTAGTTTATGTATCGTGCATGTACGAAGGCTCCGATACGTGTCAAACGTTCTGGGGGTTTGTCTTGCAACAGCTTTTTCCCGCGCAGCTACGACTTGAGTTCACCCGGCGAAGTGGAAGCGTTCGAGAATGACTTCAAGTTCGTTTCGAAAGCCGTTCCAGATTGCTGTGCCTGTCCTCATTACCTAATTCCAGCACATAGTGAATCAAAACACTTTTCACTACACACACGCTGCTCACGCGAGTGTGAAATTTCGTGTATGATTGTGGGACCAGGGTTTGGCGGACAAAAAGCCAGCACTCGCCCACTTCTCTTGCGCTCGTTCTAACACTAAATTATGGCCCTGTGCTGCTGCTGTCTTGTCTATGCTCGGAGTGCCGAACTGGCTTATGCATGGACTAACGTTATATTGCTGTTAAATTTAGTCATCGTCTTTTATCCTTCCAGCACAGCAGCCCAGCCTGGCATTCTAGGAGAGCCTCCTTTGGCAATCCCATCCAGCTAGATTCCATGTGCTCGTTGAGAAGAAACCGATCCAGCTATGTTATTCGTTCGCATATCAGGAGTATTCACATCCTGACCTGGCATTCGCGCCTCACGGATATTCCCAACCAGCCCTAACGTTCGTGCATGCGTCACGGATATTCCCCACCAGCCCTGGCAGTCGCGCATGCGTCACGGATATTCCCCACCAGCCGT
>LGRX02012909.1:0-22515 GCA_001247695.2 Cymbomonas tetramitiformis
CTCACTTGGTCCTTCAGGTCCCGCAGATTTGTCACAGTGGCTGCGTACAACTGCAGACGGCCAGGCTGGGTACGTGGTTCATTATTAAACCAACGTACGAGTGTCTCTCTCTCCTTCCTGGTAGCTGCTATCAACTGCAGCCGAACTGGGGTGCTCCGCTGAGATCCAGCGCTCTCCCCACTATGGTCACTCCAGAGGGAATTGTCGTCCTCAGTCCACTTCAGTATCCTCACCTTCTGATCTGGCCCTTTCCTTCTATGAACTCTACCGAGAACATCTTGCTCAGACAATCTTCCTGGGCCTTTATGCCGGGGTCTGGTAAAAGATCGGGATGACGTACTGGCTGCAGGTGCTGAGGTTGAGCCACTGACGGGTGCAACTGGGTCCGGTTTGTGAACTGGCAAGTCCGCAGGCTGTAACCCATGCGTCTCTCTCAGCTGTCTGACCGAACGCACTCATGCTTGCAGTTGCGATCCATGAGCCTCCAACGCAGTCACTAAGCCTGGACTGACTAGGTCACCTGACGCTGGCATCGGTGCTGGAGGGTTACCGGGTGCTGGCAGCTGGGGAAACACATCCACGTAACTGAGCTGAGCAGCGCTCGTGTGAACCGCTGGAACGACACCCACATGGACTACCGGGGCAGCGCTTGCCAAGGTTGCTGGGGCAGCGCCTGCGTGAGCGGCTGGGGCGACGCTCGCGTGAGCCGCTGGGGCAGCGCCTGCGTGGGCCGCTGGAACCGCACCTGCGTGCGCAGTCGGGGCAGCGCCTGCGTGGGTTGCTGGGGCAGCGCCTGCGTGAGCGGCTGGGGCGACGCTTGCGTGAGCCGCTGGGGCAGCGCCTGCGTGGGCCGCTGGGACCGCGCCCGCGTGCGCAGTCGGGGTAGCGCCTGCGTGGGCTGCGGGGGCAGCGCCTGCGTGGGCTGCTGGGGCAGCGCCTGCGTGGGTTGCTGGGACCGCGCCTGCGTGCGCAGTCGGGGTAGCGCCTGCGTGGACTGCTGGGGCAGCGCCTGCGTGGGCCGTTGGGGCAGCGCCTGCTCGGGCGGCTGAGGCAGCCCCTGCGATGGCTCTACTGCGCTGAATCAGCAGCTCTGTGCGCTCCGATAACCTCCTGGTTCGTTCTGCGCGTCCCTCGCTGGCTGCTGCTGCTGCTGGCTGCTGCTGGACCCCCCTGGCGTTGCTACCGCTACGCTGGCCCCTGTCGCTGGTGTCGCAGAATTTTGGCCAGGGCCTCCGGCGGCCCCTGTTGCCATGGGGACCCGATCCCCCATCGTCGGGCAAGACACTGCTGCGCTGGCCCCTGTTACTGACGTCGCAGAAAATTGGCCAGGGCCTCCGGCGGCCCTTGTTGCCATGGGGACCCGATCCCCCATCGTCGGGCAAGACACCGCTGCGCTGGCCTCTGTTACTGACGTCGCGGAAAAATGGCCAGGGCCTCCGGCGGCCCCTGTTGCCATGGGGACCCAATCCCCCATCTTTGGGCAAGAAGTGGTAGGCGCAGGTCCCGAAGTCAATAACGCAGACAAAATCGCTGGGTCAGGAGCACCGCCCTGCGTAACGTCAGTAAAGAACACTGCAGGAGATACTGTGCAGGAACCAGCGCTGAGCTGTGAAGCCAGCGGCAAGGGTCCTACTGGCGTTGGTTCTCCTCCCCCCCCCTCAGGGCTGGTAGATCCTGCAGGGTTGACAGGGCCCGGGTGCAAGGGTGCCTGTCCAGAAGCAGCAAGGAAAGCAGGTGTAGAGGAAGGCAGCACCGGTTCAGGTGTGAAGGCACCGAAGGGAACCGGTGACACGGGTCTCACTGCCACGGAAGCAACCGGCACCTGCGTTTGCCATAGCGATCTCGGCTGCAGTTGGTGTTGGTGCGGTTGCTGCTGCTGCCAAAGCAGTTGTCGTTGCAGTTCCAGTTGCTGCTGGTGCACGAATTGCTGAAACTCCAGCTGTTGTGACGTTTGCGGTTGCAATTGCGACTGGCTCACAAATTGCTGTTGTGGAAAAATCTGCTGTTGCGGCGTCTGCGGGTGCAATTGCGGCTGGCCCACAAATTGCTGCTGCGGTGTCATCATTAACCCGGCGTCGAAAGCAGCACCCGGAGGGTACGCAGCAAATTGTCCGCTGTAGTCGTACGGAAACGGCGGAAAGCCAGCTGTGTGTTGTACGGCAGACGGCGGGACCCCAAAGTGGGCGCCCAATTCCGACACTGCTGGCCCGAAAGACGTCACCGGTCGCGGAGATACGCTCGCACCAGTGACGGGCTGTTGTGCTCCGTAGTCATTCATCATCATTACGGTACGGCAGACGCGTTTTGGCGATAATTTCGGCTAAAATATGTTTAATTACCGGTACAAACCGCCGGCAAAAATAAATCCTGCGGAAAGATTGTCCAGAAAAGAAGATTTCTTCCGTAACAAAACGCAGCTGCTGTCGATCACGCTCTCAGCCTTGCGCACGGAAACGGTAGCAAGGAGGAGGCGTCGGTAGTCGTTAATTTCCGTACGATTTCGCCACTAGGGGGCAAATTGCGCAGGAAGATCACCGCACGAAGGGAAGGGCACCAAAATACGGTGCTGAGCTCGTAGTTCAAGTACTGCCGTACGGTGTCTGTCGCGTCAAGAATTGTCAAGACTTGCCCAGCGAGAATTCGCCGATTTAAACTGAAATTCCACCGGCTTGCGGAAAGGTCGCTGGAGAAATTCACACGCTGGCACGAGACAATTGCTGAAGGCGTGCAGTCGTCATCATTATGCGGGAACAAGTCGAGATAATTAACAGATACGTAGTGTTCTTATGAGAACAAGTCGTGCTTTGGTTGAGGCACGATTTCGTTTCAGGGCAAAATTCCAACCGCGCGAAGAATCTTGCGGAAAGGTCGCTCAGAGAAGGAAAGTTGGCCCAGCGGCAAACTGCACAGTCGTAACTATGCGGCACAGGTCGGTACGATATGCAGATATCGTGTGTTCTCAGAGGAACAGGTCGTGCTTTGGTTGAGGCACGACACCTTCGCCCAAAGGCGGAAGATTCAGGCTAAAATTGTGTTTGTACAACGCGTTGTGGAACGCAGATACTAACGGAAGTCGTGAACCACGACCACGCTGATACCAGTTGTTCGGTTGTGAGGACTGAACCAGTCTCACAAGGGTGCAAGTAACACTTACAGGGAATATGGTACAGGGACCATAGGTTGATATCGGAATACTTTGTATACTGTCGGATATTTCTTTATACTTAGATGAACTTTCACTGTTTGAAGTTACAAGACACCAGAGGTCAGTGCCAATGTGTAACTAATTCAAAAACTGACATGAGAGCTTGTTCAGCTCTTTAAGTAGTAACATGTCGACTCGAATTCCCTCAGATCTCATCCGAATTCGACAGTCACATGCTCAGTCACTTCATGTTCACATATCCTCTGACAGGTCTTGTCATTTGGCCCTTGGGCTGTAGCTGCCAGTCATACAGTGATCTCTGCTCTGAATTACTGAATAGTCATAGATCTGATGATGTGGCAAGATCTGGGACTCTCCTGGTTTCCCTCCAGATCTGTGTGGCTGTTTGAATATAAAATGGTTCCCCCCCCATTTCTGGAATGGTTTCCCACCAATTCTCTCAACCTGATCTGCTGTGGTTGCAGATGTTCAAAAAGTCACAAGCTGTCAGTCACCCTTGTCATACCTCGCGGTCATACTGGTGACTGTCACTGGTGCTGTCACTCGTCATTCAGACACGACTGTCTCTCGTCTGACTCGCGATACACCCTAGTACAATATGGATGTCCAATCATTTTCGCTCCTAAGCCAGGGGGGGAAGTGGAGGATGTGCTGTGATTATCGAGCCCTTAATAATATCACTATAAAGGACACGTATCCACTGCCACCTCACGATACCCTTCTTGAACAGCTTAAAGGTGCACGATGGTTTAGCAGATTTGACTTCAATCAGTTCTTCCATCAGATTCCTATACACCCAGATGACATTCACAAAACAGCGATACGTACCAGATACGGTTCCTATGAGTGGACAGTAATGCCTTTCGGGTTAACTAACGCTCCTGCAACCGCTCTACGTGTTGGAAATCGAGCATTCTTTGACTTCATCGATCAGTTCTTGGTCATTTTCATGGATGACACCATAGTGTACAGTCCAGATTTTGACAGCCACGTGAAGCATGTTCGACAGTTCTTACAGCGCTGCAGAGATCATCAGTTCTACATCAGGCCTTCTAAGGTTGAGTTGTTCGTCAGATCCATCGTTTTTATCGGACACCATATCTCTGAGGCAGGCCTATCCATCATCGAAGACAGAATCCGTGCAGTCATGGCTATCCAGCCTCCAGTGTCTTATGGTCCAACCGTTGATAAACAGCCTCTACGCCGTATGGCTAAAGATGGCAAGTCATCTCTTCGGTCATTCTTGGGCATAGTCGGCCAGTTTAGGAGATTCATGCCAAAGTTCTCCAAGATTGCCGAGCCGCTCAATCGTCTCCTTAAGGATAATGCAGAGTTTGTCTGGGAATCTGAGCAGCAGCAGGCATTTGATAATCTCAAAAGTGCCATCTGCCATGCTCCAGTACTACAACTTCCAGATCAGAAACTGCCATCTATTATGGAGGTCGATGGATCAGGCACACACGTTGGTCAAGTAGTATTACAGGATCAAGGAAAAGGTGTGAAGCCATGTGGCTATCACAGCGTCACTCTTTCTGATACACAGAGACGCTGGCCTATTCCTGAGATCGAGCTATTTGCCATTGTGGAGGGCTTCCGATTCTTTCGCCACATCTTGCTGGGAGCTCCTGAGACTATTGTTCGCTCAGATCATCCGCCACTGGTTTATTTCCAGTCCAAATCCACACTAAGCCCCAAACAGGCGAGGTGGTTGGATGAGCTCTCCGAGTACAACTTCCGAATAGAGCACATTTCTGGCGAGAAGAATAAGGTTGCAGATGCACTCACCCGTATTTCTACACTCTTTGAACTCACTGATTGTCTGAAACATATAGACATCACCGAGGTTCCAGTCATTGACATACCGTCTACAGATTCTACATTCATTGCTCTTATATCTGCATCATCAGCTCATCAGCTTCACGACATTATTATATCTCAGTATGATCGTGACACATTTGCACAGACTATATTATCTAACTAAGCTGGCATCATCGACATCATCACAGTCAGTCAGCAATTTCGAGCTCATTCAGGGATTGATCTATCGCAAGACCATTTTTGGCAGACAGCTTTATTTACATTCCACCTACTGCCAAAGTTCCTACAGATGACGGTGAGATCACACAGCTTCGCCACATTCTACTTCATGAGTGCCACTCAGCCACTATTTCTGGTCATGTAGGCAAAAATAGCATGCTCCATTTATTGCGTAGCCGATATTATTGGCCAGGAATGACGAAGGCAGCCATTCAGTACATTCGGGAGTGCCCCGTGTGTCAACGCCAGAAAACGAGGAGACGTACAAACCTTATGGTCAGTCACATATACGATATTGTGTGCCTAAGACAAAATGGCTTGATGTATCTCTTGACTGGATTACTGACCTGCCTATCACCACTAATGGGCACGACAGTATATTTGTGGTAATGTGCCAATTCTCTCATCGCTGTCATCTCATTCCCTTCAACATGACCTGGACTGCTCAGCATACTGCTTCAATATATATGCAGCATATCTTCAAGCTCCATGGTCTTCCGAGGAACATCATCTCAGATCGAGACCCCAGATTTACTTCTACATTCTGGCAAACACTGTGGAAATCTACTGGTACGAGATTGTCTATGACGTCTTCACACCATCCACAGTCGAATGCAAGCAATGAAAGGAGCCATGACTTCATTGAGGACATTCTCAGGTATTTTTCATTCTGTTTTATGCATGATTCACCATCCTCTGGTTTATAAACTGATTAGATAGTATTTTTCTCCTCAGGTGTTGTTGCAACGCGATACTTCAGCCAATTCGTGGGAGGACAAGTTGCCTCTGGTGGAGTTTGCAATCAACAACACGGTTTCTGCTACAACTGGTTATTCACCATTTTATCTCGACTCGATGGCGCAGCCACTTTCGCCTCATGATCTGGCAATCACTATTCCGCCAGAAGCTCCTGTTCCAATACAGAATGCTATTCGAGATCATTTTGACCAGTACTCGGCTGTACATGCCAACGCGGTAGATAACATTTCCCGAGCAGCAGAGATTAGCCAAGCCAGATTCAATAAGACTCACATGCCCCGTCAATATGCAGTAGGGCAGAAAGTTCTTCTACGGACCGAGTTCATCCAATGGACTGGTTTGACAGAGGCAGGCAAACACTTTAAGCAGCCATATATTGGGCCGTTTACCATATCTAAAGTGCTCAGCCATGGACGTGCTTATGAGTTAGATTTCGGGGATCTCGATATTCGTATCCATCCGGCAGCCTGTATCCAGAATAGAGCTGTATAATGACTCAATACAAGCACCTTTGCCTCTGCCACAGATGATCACCGAAGAAGGGCAACCACTGTTTGAGATATCACACATACTCTCAGATAAGATCACTAGAGGTGTCAAGTACTATTTAGTTCGATATGCAGGCTACGGCCCTGAGCATGACATACACCTGGGTCAAAGCCACAGAGCTGACCAATGCAGCAGACATTATAGCTGCCTATGAAGGCTAACATTATATTAAGCCTATTGCCCTTACTTTTTGTAATATATACTAATACATGTCGATCATCTATATACCTTGCTCTTAATGTTTTGTCATTATGTTGCATTGAAGCAGGAAATTGATCCTTCCTTGCTAAAGGTGTAGTGAGCCTTGTACAAAATCATACCCTTGCACAGATACGCATACATGCGGGTACCATATCTGTGGATAAATAAAAACTGCTATGCTACCTTTGCCAGACCGTGGTTTGTCATTCGGATCTTATGGCCAGTAATCCGCAGCTACCGGATACTGAGGTGGACGGAGTTGTGATCCTGAGTTATGATTGACATACACAACTAAAACGAATTTCACATTAGTACGTTGTCGAATCCAATCTATGAAATGTTCGTCAAAGCGCGCGTACCGGACCAAAAAACAAGGAGTCTGGCAGATCGGGTGAGGATTTAAAGTGGACTCATAGAGACCCTCCGATATCTCGTTAAGCAGGGCCACTCCGTTTGCATTAAAAACAAGCCGAAATTTCGAATATTCGGAAGGGGCTCTCCATAGTATTCCTGTGAACTTCGGGGGAGTAAGCTCTCTGAAGGGAGGAAGAGGTGGATGCATTATATAAAGCCGTAAAAACGTCACTCTGAAATACGATACGAACGGCAGCGCTATATCTATCCGTAACGTAAACCTCGGAAGATACCTTGAAACGTCACTCTGAAATACGATACGCAATTCATGGGGGCTACATCCTAAGAACTGTAGGGCTAAATGCCTAAGGTGAGGGTTTAAAGTGGACTCAGTTCCCCCCGATATCCTAAAACACCTTGAGGGACGCCTCATCGGTGTAAGAAGACTGGTACCAGCACAACAACAAAGACATCAAAGACATATACAAAGGTATGCACCCTATATTGTGAGGTCACAACTCTTTTAAGAGGGGAGATCTGTCAGGGTTATGACCGATGACATATGTGTCATACATGTCATACGTGTCATACCTGTCATACCATGTCATACCACGTCATGTCATGTCATGTCGTGTCATGTCATATATTATAATGACATACAGTCGTCAGTACGGTCGACTATGACATGTACAGTCATACCATCTGTCATCCACTCACCTTGAGTGACACCTGTCATCGAGAGGCCAGGTATTGGCATCGAGATGGCGAAGCAAGATTAGTCTTGAAGAACCGAAGTGTTCTGAGAAGACTCATCTTCGCTTCAAGCATGAATTGAACAGCATGCGGGTATCACATGGCCTATTCGATCAGCCGATACTGTTGTTCACCCAATGCCCTCGGGTTCACAACCCACACTACGGTTACGACATACACTAACGCGCTCTAAGTTCCATTTTACACACTAACTATTTAGTGTATTCTAGTGTATTCTAGTGCACATCGGGGCCAAATTAGTGCTTCAATTTAGTATGCGTTAGTTCCCTTTAGTGTTCGAAATACACCAAAACATTCCAAGTGCACCTAGTGATTTTGAGTTAATTCTCATAAATCCGTATTCTAAACACACACCAATGTGTACTACACCACATCCAATAAACAGCATTCTAAGATAACACTAAAGCACTCCAAAAGCTCGTTAACTAGACATAATAATTTCAGATTCTAAGAACACACTAAAGCACACTAAATAGGCATAATAATTTCAGATTCGAAAGTCACACTACAGCACACTAAATAGACATACTAATTTCAGATTCTAAAGTCACACTAAAGCACACTAAATAGACATAATAATTTCAGATTCTAAAGTCACACTAAAGCACTCCAAAAGCACATTAAAATGCATATATGTATTATAAATTCAGATCCTAAAGTCACACTAAATCACTCCAAAAGCACACTATATGTACATGTGATAAAAATTCAGATCCTAAAGTCGCACTAAAGCACTCCAAAAGCACACTAAAATAAAGATATGTATCATAAATTCAGATCCTAAGTCACACTAAATCAGGAACTACGTATCGATCCCGGGATGCACATGTCGGCAAGCATGGCGAATGCACCTAGCATTCCGCAGTGGGATTCGAACCCGGGTTCTCCGACTGACCACACTAACCACTAACCACTAGACCTATAAGACACTGGACTGCAATCGGATGACAAAAATTGAATTATGTACGCGCTTTAGTCGAGTGTTCGCGCCCACAGTCTTCACGAAAAATACACTAGAAAACAATCTCGGTAAGGATTAATACCACGAATTTAGTATCACGACCTACGACTTCATAATATTTATCTAGTGGTTAGTGGTTAGTGTGGTCAGTCGGAGAACCCGGGTTCGAATCCCACTGCGGGATGCTAGGTGCATTCGCCATGCTTGCCGACATGTGCATCCCGGGATCGATACGTAGTTCCTGATTTAGTGTGACTTAGGATCTGAATTTATGATACATATCTTTATTTTAGTGTGCTTTTGGAGTGCTTTAGTGCGACTTTAGGATCTGAATTTTTATCACATGTACATATAGTGTGCTTTTGGAGTGATTTAGTGTGACTTTAGGATCTGAATTTATAATACATATATGCATTTTAATGTGCTTTTGGAGTGCTTTAGTGTGACTTTAGAATCTGAAATTATTATGTCTATTTAGTGTGCTTTAGTGTGACTTTAGAATCTGAAATTAATATGCCTATTAAGTGTGCTTTAGTGTGACTTTAGAATCTGAAATTATTATGTCTAGTTAACGAGCTTTTGGAGTGCTTTAGTGTGTTCTTAGAATGCTGTTTATTGGATGTGGTGTAGTACACATTGGTGTGTGTTTAGAATACGGATTTATGAGAATTAACTCAAAATCACTAGGTGCACTTGGAATGTTTTGGTGTATTTCGAACACTAAAGGGAACTAACGCATACTAAATTGAAGCACTAATTTGGCCCCGATGTGCACTAGAATACACTAAATAGTTAGTGTGTAAAATGGAACTTAGAGTCCATTGGGATGCAATTAGTGTTCGAGGTAACCGTAGTGCCAATTGTGGTAGCGCCTGAGAGGCGCGGGGGCATTGGCGTATATGAGGAAGCGTTGAGCTTCAGCAGCACTTCTGGAGAAGAGTCTGCACTCATGCCCACACATACGCTGCGCGTGCTGTTAACGTTCAATAATAGCCGCGCCATATATCATATATCATATCGCTTGCATTGCGAGCCTTAAGACATATGGCTACTGCCCCGGGGTCCTTATTACAGGACCCAAATCGCGTTGGGTCCTTTCACAAGGACCACGTTTTCAAGATTTTTTATGAGCACCTTCTTGAGATATATTGAGGCAACCACCAATAAGGTAGACTAATTATGACCCAAATTAACTTGTCCTATGGCCGTTTGGCATATATCCAATGTGGCATGCGTATATTGGTAGCATTACTACTAGTAACCCTGAAAATTTCAACGCTGTTGTTTTTTAGAATGTTTGAAAACGAGGTGTGCCGCTCTCGATTTTTTTTTTCCAAACAAGATTTTGAAGCGCACATCACCAGTGTTATCTTACACTGATAGCATACATCATAACCAATGATGGGTGGGTGGGTGGTTGTACATGGTGGCATCCCATTATAGGCTGCTTTTATAGCACTTGCATCCACCCTACATGTGGGAAAATATTGTTTAATCTAGCGATTGTAAGTGTTTTTTTGTATAATTCTTTAAATGGAAATTGAACATACCATATAAGAGAAGCCTAAGAACTGCCAGTGCACATGACATAGTTGAAATATATCTATAACTTTATTTTTAGAATGATTTGCATAGGCTAAATATGCTGTGGTAGGCTCACGGCACCATTGCTTTAATGCACGAGCGCCCTATTTGGAGAGCCATTTTTATCCATACTTCTAATTTTCATTTGGTGCCTCTACTGTCTACTTCCACGATGCCTTGTGTACCGATTTTGGTCATCACAATGTGTCACGGTTCGCTATGCGACAATATGTGTGACGCTGTTGTTATTGAACGGTAACAGCCAAACGCAATATTCTGGTGGGTTATGAGTGCAACAGTCTGTTGACCAGAAGTGCTTGCTTGAGCCCAATGCTCCTCATATACTCCAGTGCTCTCACGCATCTCGTGCGTTACCACCATCGGGTTGTGAACCCGAGAGCACTGGGTGAACTTCCCGCGTCGGCTGGTCGATATAGCCATTGATGCTCGCATGTTGTTCAGTGCATGCTAGAAGCGAAGACGCGTCTTATCATCAGGACCCTTCGGTACTTCAAGAACTTGTCTTGCTTCGCCATCTCGATGCCATATACTTGGCCTCTCGATGACAGATGTCACTCACCTTAGGTGGATGACAGACATTATGACTGTACATGTCATAGTCGACCGTACTGACAATACTCGACGACTGTTCAAGTGTATGTCATTATGGCATATGACATGCCATGACATGACATGGTATGCCAGGTATGACATATATGACACATATGCCATCGGTCATATCCCTGACAGTCCCGCCGCGACTGTTGGGGGAAATAATTGCGTTCCTCATGACACAACCTCACTCTGAAGTGTCTACGTGGCACAACCACACAACCGCGAGGCGCAGTGGAAGCGTGGTGGGGCCATAACCTCATGGGGAAACGGAAATTGTACCGCTAGACCAGAAGCCCGAAAAAGGTGAGCCAGGCCGGGAATCGATCCCCGGACCTCTCGCATGCCGGGCGAGCGCTCTGCCGTTTGAGCTACTCAGGCTATAATTGATGGCGATACCGGTGCGGTGCAGAGTACTGAATCCCCACCGTGTCACGTAGACGCCGAGGAGTGACACACGAAGGAACGCTCTGTTTTCCCCCCAATTTGCCGTTGTTGGTACCCCGCTGGACCCGCGGGGCACGCGGCTGGTCCCGTCGCGACTGTTGGGGGAAATAATTGCGTTCCTCATGAGTTTGCGTTGGTATATAATACATGTGCTCAACATATTCCTTCCCCCCAGCACCTTGTATGAAGTAGCATAATTACCACAGTATAGTAGATATTGGCACAATTGATCGGCACATCATATCGAATACATATCACACGTTACAATGGATCTATGGCTACTATCCGGCAGTCCTTGTGACAGGACTGTAATTGCCGACAGTCCTTTCACAAGGACCGACTTTTCAATAATTTTCCCGATGCCTTAACGAGTTCAAGGGTCGGGCAAGAGCTTTTGTACCTGGTCGTGAATGGGCCGCGGGTCGTGCAAGAGTAGTGTACTTTTTGTCCAATCAAATTCGTATATCTCGCACATGCGGGATCACTTAGTCGCCGATTTTTTAATCAAAGACAAAAACACAACCGAGGCAGAAAACCCCATACACAGGCACATCAGCATATCGGCAAGAAACACAAGCCATTGACGAATGAACAAGTGAAACCAGAGAAACAAGTTGCAATTGAGATGGGTACTAGCATATGATACACAAATCTATATCATCATACAAATTTAATCTATATACACCAAATAATTGTCTAGGATGTCTAGGAGCACATAAATAAGGGTAAGTGTTGGTGTAGCTAGCAGAATAATACATTAGTGTAAGTATCTAATGTGAACTTGCAAATATAAAATAAAGACTGTACACAAGCGTATATGTTTCCTAACGGCAGTTGCACCACTTTCCATCATTATCATTCTCGGGAGAGGCACCGGCGCCGATCAACTCGGGAATAATATAGTCCGTGGGAACCGGCATTGTCACTGGGGTTGCCGCGACAGGTAACGTTGACGGTAACGTTACGGCTGAACCTGTCGGAACTTGAACCGAAGGGCAAGGTCGTTTCGAAACACACATCGAAAATACCCCAACGTGCATTTGTTGCCTTCCGCATTCCTGCACATATAACATTCATTGTAGTTCCTCCACAACATTCGAACAGTCATACCATGAGGAAGATAGTCAAAATTCCTCATTCTCATTCTGGGGGCAGTAGGGCATGTTGCATACATGCCAAGAACATAGGCAACAATACATTCTCGCTTGGATGGCATGGTTGGATGAGGTGGCAGGTGAAGAAAGTAAAGTGCCAAGCTGAAAAGTGAGTTGTGAGGACAAGGTAGGTGCTTAAATATCTCAGTAGTGTGGCCGTCGTGATTTCAGTTGGCCTATCAAATGACCTCTTTCAGGTGGGTCGGATCGAAGGCCCGCATGTCACAAACATAGCATGTCACAACATTGGAAATGTGAAACGTCGATAATAATTTCATTCAAAATATGTTCGAATACAATCATATTTAACGGTGTTCCAACGATAAGTCAATTTGCTCAATGACAAAGCTATATGCTGTCGCTATATAGCATCAATTCATCCGACGGAACTTGACCCAAGAGCTAAGCTCCTCTCTGAACACACGACAAAAAGGCTGAGTGAGCATTCCATGCCTTCGCCGTCGACGCATTGTGTATTGTAGTTCTCCCACAACTTTTGGATAGTCATACCCGGCGGAAGAAGAACTGTACTGCTGCATGGGTAAGACTCCCCGTGATTTTTGGCAAACTGGTCGATGTATGTGAAAACAGACTGCCGCTTGGATGGCATGACTATGGTAGAAGTAGAAGCAGGTGCGTCGCTGACGGGAAAAAGGGGCAAATGAGTAGTTTAGACAAGAAATAGAGCTTATGATCTTGGAAAGTCTTGGACCTGCCGAATTATTAGCCTATCAGATACCCGGTACTAGTCCGCTCGGATCGAAGGACCTACAAGTACATATCTACTATTATTTTGCGACGAAGGCGTGTCTGCGAAGTCCATGATTATCCTGTCTGCATTGCCAATCATTCTATGAAAGCAACCTCTGAAGTATGATTTTCGGGCACCTTAACTTGCAGATGCACATCATCAACCGACCAAACGGAGTGAGACGGTAAAATGGATAAGAATATACAAAATCTGGAGCGTGTAAGTTGGAGTATACAAACCCCATCCTTGCTGTATACTTCTGAAAGTGAGGGGTTTTGAAAATTGTGGCGTCCCGCATTTCAATGCGCACCGAGGTAACGATTTGCCCGCCAGATATCTGCTGTCTCACGATGGGGCGACCCTTTGGCCGACCTGCAAAACATGCGACGCATTGGATTTCCCAAAAGGATAGAAACTGCAGGTAGTCCCCATAGGACCAAGCACTCATGGAATTCCGTTCTGCTGGATGCCGCGTATCCCCCGGGTACTTAAACAAAGGTCGGCATCTTGCATATGGCTGTCCTAATATATGACCCCTTGCAAAACGACAGAAAAACTTATGCCGTGCGTAATCAGCTTTCCGACAAGTTTGGGGGGCTTTGCAGTAATTCGCAAGATAGCAGCCGGTACACGTTGCAAGTTGTGAACGATCTTGAAGCCCGCAGTGCAGGCAAACTGGGTACAAAAATTTCATCCGTAAAGGCAGATTATCATGCACGCTTGCGTCATACATTTGAAATTGTATCGTATGGTCCTCTTCCATCGATTTCTTGAGCGCTAGTTCTGAGGGCGAGGACTCTTCAGGGAACCATAGTAACCAAACGTTTTTATCTGGATTTTCCTTCCGCAAAGTAGCAAGTATTGTCATTGGAATTAATTGAACTGAGATGGATGGGAATAAAGATGCGTCGATGAAGTGTCGAGCGGGGAAATGATTTTGGAAGAGAGGGGAATAGGTTTCATACCTCAATGGTCGTCGTGGTACCGCTCAACTTCATTTAACCAATATAATCAGGCAATCACAATGAAAGCGGAGGCATGTCACCCGCCCCATAAAGGACATCGGTTCCACAACAACATATGTCGCCCATACCTTTGGAGAATATACTTTATTTACAATTGTCATATCAAGATATACCATACGTGTTTCATCAGCGTACTTCTGCACTGAGACAATAGGTTATTAAGACTATCAACAAATATTGACCTAGGTGCTGGCACCATGTCCTAGCAGGGAAATCATCATTGCCTAGCGAGCTTTACTGTTTACGTCTCTTGTTCTGATCGGATTCCGGCTTTCCGCCTTGTGCCGCTTTCCGCTTAGGTATGCTGGGCATAGGCCCCGCCGCGGCGGCTCTGGCGGCCTTGGCGGCCTCGGCCTCCTGTTTCTTGGCGGCCTTGGCGGCGTCGGCCTCCTGTTTCTTGGCCTTGGCGGCATCTGCCTTCTGTTTCTTGGCGGCCTTGACGGCCTCGGCCTCCTGCTGCTTGGCGGCCTTGACGGCCTCGGCCTCCTGCTGCTTGGCGGCCTTGTCGGCCTCGGCGGCCTCGGCCTGCTGTTTCTTGGCGGCCTTGGCGGCCTCGACCTCCTGCTGCTTGGCGGCCTTGGCGGCCTCGGCCTCCTGCTGCTTGGCGGCCTTTTCCGTTTCCCTCATTTCGACCGCCGTCTTCTTCTCCCGCTCCTTCTCGACTTTCTCTTGCTCTTTACGATGTGCCTCTCTCTGCCTTTTCACCTCGTCGTATTCCTGCTTGCTCAACACTTCGTCGGCCAAAGAATGAAATCCATCAGGAAACCTAATGCGCTCTAACGCTGAGTCGACCATACCTTGCTCCCTGCATCCAAGACACCAGCACTTGTTAAAACCGATATACAAAGTATTTTTCAAAAAATGGATGTAGACATGAATGCTTACCTATCGAAAGCGACGGAACCCAATCCCAACATGTTGGCGGCTACCGAAGTGGTCCCCGAACCGCAGCACGCATCCAAGATGAAGTGATGTTCGTGATGAAGAGGTAACACCCCCTCGTACGCAGATTTCCCCCTCGCTTCCCCCTCTAACTCAGGACCTCGCATATGGATATTGATGAGGTCGTGGATGAGCTTCAGCGGCTTCTGGTGTTTGTTAATTCTTTTTCCCTCGGAGTTATTGGCGAATTTCGACGAGTGTACAGGGGCATATTCCCAGGTGTTGGTTCGGCAAGAAGCCACGAACTGCTTATCGACGACATCACTATCCGCATTCTCCTCCTCACCGAGAACTCTAATCAAGTTCTTCATCCAGGGAAGCCTTTTATGAACGGCTGGGTGGATTTCGTCTGCGAGAGCAATCAGCGCTGCTTAGTCAGATTGCCCATGCTTAGACGCCAAAAGGCAATCACAGAATTGTACGTAACTTAACATCTACGGACCTGTAGGTGTTGCTTCCTTGACGTAGTAACACAAGACAAAGCACTCCATACGGTTGGCGTAGTTCCGTGGCGCAACGCAGGATTCCAAGGCCATCATGTTCGATCTGCTCAAAGGTTTCACCCAGAACATCTTTTCGGCGTTCCCGTGGCAAAACTGCTTGGCGGCTTCGAAGAACTCGTGGTGTTGTTGGAAGCCACAGAAACATCCCCCTACCCAATCATCACACGTGGTCAAATTGCTGAAGTTGTGTAGGAATTGCTTGAACTCTCCTGCTAAGAGAGGTTTCGGGATCCATCTCTTGTTCGAGTCCAGAGCATACTCGCAATCCATAATGAAACCGGTAAATGGAAGCCTGGGAAGAGTCGTGAAGGAATCAGGTGATGCGGGCTCCACAAGAAAGTCCTTCTTGAAAACCAGTTGCGGAATCTTGTGAGTGTAGAAGTAGTCATCATCGTCGACTTGCTGGCCCTCAGGAACGTTTGAAAATATTCGATAACTCACACCTGTGTGCAATGTAAACGATTAGTAATTACATAGCTACGGTGCACAAATGGAATATAAAACCGAGATACGCACCTGGAAGATCCTTTAGGAGATTTTCCGCACTCGATGCTGTCGTCGATCCGATTTTCAGCAACACAGCGCTCTCGATATTATTCCAGTAGAACTTTATATTCTTCGGAATGTCTTTGATCAGTTTCTCTATCTTCGCCTCGTGCCGCTGTTTTTCTTTTGCAGGCCGTTGTTCAAATTGAAATTTCCGGTTCTCCTGCTCGTTCTTGCAGGAGACCTTCGGGGGCACCACTCCCGCCTGGTACAGTTGTAAACAAACCCCGTTGTTAATTGAACATACACGCAAGCCGATATGAGAAAATCAGATATCGTGAAGGACGATCAGAGGGCGCAACTTAGGTAAATTACCTTCAGTAATGTACGCATTTCTCTCTCATCCCCAGCCCCTGGGAAATAGTTGCAAAACTTCTTCCAGTCGTGTTCTGGGTTGGGAAACGTAAAGCTGTCAAGCTTCTTTTTCAGCGTATTGATCTCGTCATCCAGCTCACCGTAGGTCATCTTACGATCCCAGAACTTCGACTCGGGAGCATTGGGATCCACGACAGCATCCACTGGTTTCCTTTCCTTAGGTATGAGATACCCATCTTCATCTAGGTAAGCAATGAAGCAGGGTGCATTTATGTCGTATATGTTGTTTTCGAACCCTCTCGGTTGTGTTTGCAGAAAGTTCTGCATAGAATGCCGGTTTTTCTTGAGAAAGCTCAGTTGCCGGTAGGCCGGTGTCGATTCCAAGGAGTGTGTTATGTTGAATTGTTTATGAGCATCTGAGGCAAGCAGCATTAGGTTCTCTCGAACATTGTTGAGAGTCTTGATCTCGGCGATACGGTTGATCATATCTTTGACCGTGTACTTCTTTTCGATGACGGCTTCGTCGACGAGCTTAGTGATCTCAAGTAAGTGTCCTTCGGTCAAGGGGGCCCAGGTATCATAGAACCCCTTCGGCAGATCATGGTAGACGATCGGCTTTCCGGATGTGGGGTCCCATTTAGGCTGCTTGGTCGTTGGTGCGTTGAGGTCAGTTGTGCCGGTCGACATACCGCTTGAACGTTTACGTTTGGGCTTATTGCGAGATGACCCAACCGTGGCCAAGGTCGTCTCCGTGGCGTCTTCATCGTCCGGGTCAACTCCCTCTAGCGCCCCTTCATTGTGGGCCTTCATCACTGAAAGCGAAAACATGAAATACCAAATCGTCAGTTAGCTACTGCAAAAACACCTAAGAGCAAATAAGAATAATGTTGAGACGGGATTCACAAAAAATGGCAGCACCTCTCTGAAGTTATTTGAACAACTTGTGCGATTGCACCGAGATAGCCCAAGCAGCCCAATGCACGTTCTTCTTGTCTGCATTCAGCTTCTGGTGATTGAACACCTGCGTCTTCAGCGCCGTTTCGAATTCGGGATTCAAGTTCTGCTTCGGCGGCACCCGACTGAAAATCAGGTTCTCAAACCTCTTCATTGCAACGTCTCTCTCGCTGGGGTCAGCCATCAGTTTCTCCACGTGTTTTCGCATGCCAAGAATGATCTCCGTGATGTTGCGGTGCTTCATGTAGGCGTCAATGTTGTTCTGCTCATTCCCAAGCTGCGTGCGCAAACGAATTGCACGGATCATGACTATAGCTGAGAAGCTGGCCGACCGTAAACCCTCCCTAAACACTTGAGTATGTAAGCCCTGAGAAGCACCTGAGAAAACTGGCATGAGTGAGACACACCTGATTCATTTCGATGGCGCTCAAGTTCATGAAGAGACGACATTCGATGAACTGAAACGCTTCCGTTCGATTTTCATGGTTTGCGGGCTTTGCTTCATCCGCCTTGACGCAGCGACGCTTTGCCTCCAGCAAATGCTGATGTCCAAAGCAGGTGAATCTGTAGAATAACAAAGAAAGTGTAAGTTGGAACACATATGCATGCATCCATCAACGCAATGGGTCTTACCTGTATCTGCCTTGCCCGATGGCCGCCCAAACGAATGCCTCTGGGTTGGTGCTTGTTGGATCGTCTTGATTCTCTATGACGGAAATCATGGCTGGAGATCCCGAACCGGTGTGTGGGTTCCAGTACATCATCTCGGCAATAGCCGGGGCGTGATGTTCGTCCAGTGGTCGAGGGCGATACGCTCCTTCTGCATCATCGATGTACCGGATGGGGATTCTCCACGATGTCGCACATGGATTATTATTGTCGACCAACTTATGCATGTCATCGATTTGCCTGATGGCCCACAGAAGCAACGTATACTTGGTTTTAGTAATGCACATACACCATCAAAAAAAGCAATGGTGGTATAAGTAAATCTCAGGAGGGAAGATGCATACTTGCGAATGGCAGCCTGTTTTTTTTGCTCCTCTGCCTCGGTTTCTTCGGCGGTCTTCGGAGTCTTTGAAGGGGACACAATCGCCTCAGCATCCTGCTCCATGATGAATGCAGCAGGTTGCCGCTGCGGAGTTCCAGCTGCAGGAGATACAGGGCCCGCTGATGGGAGACGGTTTGCCCCTGATGGCCCTGCAGCAGGGCTTGCCCCTGATGGCCCCTGATGAGCAGGGCTTGCCCCTGATGGCCCTGCAGCAGGGTTTGCCCCTGATGGCCCTGGAGCAGGGCTTTGCCCCTGATGGCCCTGCAGCAGGGCTTGCCCCTGATGGCCCTGCAGCAGGGCTTGCCGCCGATGGCCCTGCAGCAGGGCTTGCCCCGATGGCCCTGCAGCAGGGCTTGCTGCAGAGAGTCTTCGAGCAGCTCGAGTGCCTTTGAGCAGGCGAAGGTGAAGTTAGAAGTGAAGGAGGTGTAGCATTTTGGAAATGGTTGTTTACGACCCGTATCGTGTCCACCTCCAACTGGAGGTTGCGTTTGCACCTCAGCTTCGTCTCCACAGACCTCAGCATCAGGAGATGCAGGCTTGCTACCATCGGAACCTTCTCACAACACAAAAGCAAATCAATACTCAGTATTTGAATACATATATCATTTTTGTGACCTAAGACGGAGAGCGAAGGAGAAAGGGAGATAGAGAGCGAGAGATGTTTTATATCGGCTCACCGGCATCGCTTTCAGAGCTGGTAACTTTTTGCGTTGGAGATGGACACTCAGCTTCAGGAGATGCAGGCTTGCTACCATCGGAACCTTCTCACAACACAAAAGCAAATCAATTCTCAGTATTTGAATACATATATCATTTTTGTGACCTAAGACGGAGAGCGAAGGAGAAAGGGAGATAGAGAGCGAGAGATGTTTTATATCGGCTCACCGGCATCGCTTTCGAGTGCAGAGTTGGCATCTTGTTGCCTTGGAGATGGACACTCAGCTTCAGGAGATGCACTCTTGCTACCATCGGAACCTTCTCACAACACAAAAGCAAATCAATTCTCAGTATTTGAATACATATACCATTTTTGTGACCTAAGACGGAGAGCGAAGGAGAAAGGGAGATAGAGAGCGAGAGATGTTTTATATCGGCTCACCGGCATCGCTTTCGAGTGCCGAGTTGGCAACTGGTTGCGTTGGCACATCAGCCAAAGATTGAGGAAGAAGGTCCGCACTGCCGACATCCCCTGCCAACACAAAAGCAAATTAATTCTCAGTATTTGAAGATATAACATTTTATCTAAGATAGAGAAAGGGAGATTACCTATGATCCAAAGGCAGTGTTTCGATCTCACGAGCTCGTCGTCCTTTCCTGCTTCCTTATTTGCAAATCGGATGCGGGCCACCGTCGTGTCGTCTTCACGGACGCTGCCGTCTGGAGCTGTCCACGTCGGGGCGCTGTCCAAAATGTAGGCATATCCTCGTTTGCGGAAAATCGGTGTGGTGTCAATGACGACGACACCTTTCTGCATCAAAGCAATCTCTTGTCCTTCAGGTCGAGAACGGACGGGCTCGTCTTGCACTGGAGCCTTCTCCGCCGCTTTTTGCAAGTTTTCGATGGACTCAGATACTTTCTCTGGAACGCTCTCCGCCAAAAGATCATCTTCGGCTTTGCGAATACTCGCAAGATCTGGAAGATACTGTTGCGATCAAACGGATAGGTGAGAAGCAGCGGAACGCGATAAACATCAAAATAACATAAAATTGACAGAAGGGGTGAATTTAGAAACTATTACCTGGGAGACAAACGCGGCCCATGTCGAGATGTGCATGGTCGGTTCAACGATCTGGAGATTATTGTTTTTGGCGGTGTATTTCCTTGAGTGGAGTCGAGAATAATCCTCGTACTGCTCGATGTGAATAGCATGCAATGTATCCACAAGTTCAGTGAAGTACTTGAGCATCTTTGGGAAATATTCTACTTTCAAGAATTCTGCTTCACCATTATTTTTCTGAAGAAGGTCGAGTCGCTCGTTGTCTTGCGTGATAAGCATGTACTTTGCATCGATAGCTCTGAAGATATCTTCACGGCGGAATTCCCGGTTCGTGATGAAAGGCGATGAAGTAAAGCAGTCAGAGGCAGCAATGTACATATTGGGCACTGTACCCCTGGGTCTCATTTTTATGGGTTGCGCGCCAGGGCAAATGAATTTATCCATTGCGAGCATAATGCCTAAGAAGCGAGAATGCTCTGCTCTGTCCTTGTCCTTGGCGACATCGATATACGTCTTGTATACGGATAACCATCGTTCAACATCGGTCATCTCGGTGCCAGGGGCGTCTGGTTCAGGGATTTCAGGGTGACCAAATGACAATACTTTGTCGATGATGACTCCCGCAAAGAGGTGATTAGGTACAACTGAAAAGAACGAATGAATTCGAAAGGCTGAATTAGAAAAGATAAGCAGAAGATAAATAAGGCCTGAATTAGAAGGAGAAGGAAAACGAAGGGAAGAATGAGAGAAAATACTGACCAATTTTCTCATTTTTTCTTTTCAGGGGCTCTACATTGCTCTTCGCCAGAGTATGAACGAAGTCCACGAACGGACAGCATCCCAGAGCCTGTTTATCAGCGACCACGAGTGCAAAAGGTTCGTAATCATCGTCCACTTCCATCGTTATCATGCCATGAATCACAAGCATCGACTCGCCGACAAGACTGTCATTGGGCCTTGGAGTCTTGAGGAGTGGGTACTTGTAAGCTTTTGGGATGATGCTCATGCTCCACCATCCCAGACCATATGCACCGCATGTTTCCTTCGAATACATATCTGCAAGGACTGGAACCCTGTAAAAGTCATTATCACAAAGCTTCCGGGCAAAGGAATGCCCTTCCGAATCCGCATCCCCTTCGGAAGAACTCATAACCCTGCATGTCACCATGCACAAAACACAAATTAAGAAACGTAAATCATGAATGATATAAATATAACACGGCCCTGCTAAACAACATCATATCATATCTTTAGTATATTCATCTCTGAGCAATGGAATTATGTATACCAAACTTTGGCCCGAGATTTTCCCGGTTACCGCAGAAGGGTTTTATAACTTCATTCCAGAGCCTAGGTACTAGGTTTGTCCGTTTGCACGGCCGCGCCATTCCCCCGTTCTAGAGATGAATAACGGCAGAATATTTGAGATGATTGCATAATTATACACAACAAAATACTACAACAACAAAATATACACAACACAATATACACAACAAAATATGCACAACAAAATATGAATAAAAATATCATATATACACGTTGTGTCCTATTCCTCCGCCCGCAAGTACAGCGGGGAGGGCTCGCGGGTGCGGCCATGGCCACCCCGGATGCGGCCTCGGCCGGGGGGAGCACGGTGGGGTGCAACAGGCTCCCCCACGTAGAGCTCATAACGGTACGACCACCTCCAGATCATAGGAGGTGGTGGTGGGGGAGGAGGTGGTGGTGGTGGGGGAGGAGGAGGCGGTAATGGGGCAACTGGAAAATAAAGCGGCAGAGGAGCAACAAATGCAGAATCATATGCGGACCGACTCAGTCGGTTCCCGCACATCTCCAAGAACAGCATATGGTCCTCAGGGAAAGGAGTGACTTCTCGGGTTCGCTTTGGCATCTTTACCTTTAGCTAAGTGTTTGAGAAACGCTTGAGTTTAAGACCTATAAACAACAAAAAACACAAAAATGATTTAGCCATGTCTTTGATTCTGCCGCGCTGAAAAGGAAGAGCTGAAGGTGAGCGACTCATCCGCGGATGAGTCGCCGAGCTGAAGGGCGACTCATCCACGGATGAGTCGCCCGCTGGAGTCGCCGAGCTGAAGGGCGACTCATCCGCGGATGA
>LGRX02012910.1:0-24630 GCA_001247695.2 Cymbomonas tetramitiformis
GCGTCGCACTAGTTGAATTATAAAAGAAAAACGTGTATGAAACACTTTCAAGGCAATCCATAATTTCGTTTACAGTTATTACAACAAGATTTTAGACGACTTTTCTAATGTCATAATTTTTGTGAATAATCACCCTTCGTCTCCTTTTATTTCTTAGACTTCGTCAACTGGGGGGGCTCCATCCCCCTACACTATCCCATTACTACAAGGCGTGAGGCCTCGACTGCTGTTTTTTTTAAGATATCGCCAAGTGGGGGGCTCCCCCACACCCCCCCCCTTACTACAAACTATTTTCAAGACTTCGCCCAGTAGGGGGGTTTGCCCCCCCCACAACCCCCCATTTTTTCGGAATATTTTAAAACTTCGCCCATTGGGGGGGGCTCCGTGTCCCCACATCCGCCTATTACTACAAAAAAAATTAGACTTCGCCCAGTGTGGGGGCTCCGTCCCCCCACCCTCCCTAATAGCTGGTTTCTACGAAATCAAACCTCTAGAAATTTATATACAAAAGTGTTAAGGGCTTAGCTACCGGTGGCCGTCGATTTAAAGTATTAACACCGATCCCCCCCTCGATCCTCGCCAAAACGAATTATCTCCGTCAGATCGATGGTCGCCGATCGACAGTCAAGGGTTCGAACAAAGGTTTAACTCATATTTTATTCGGTTTACCTCATTTTTTATATTTTATATTATAATATTAATTATTCAGACGACATTCTGTCGATATATTTATAAATATATGTAAATATATATACAAACATATCTGCGATTGAAATTTTGTTTGCAGCTTTCATCTCAACGACGCAAATTGATTTCATCCACCAGCGTCACGCAAAAGAGCGTCACGCAAAGCTAGGCTATAAACTACTACACTATACGTGACGCAAAGCTAGGCTGTAAACTACTACACTATACGTCTCCCAAAGCTAGGCTGTAAACTACTACACTAATACGTCACCCAAAAGAGCGTGACGCAAAGCAATGTTCGTTCTGTAATAGCTGGTTTTTGCGAAATCAAACCTCTAAAAATTTATACACAAAAGCGTGACGTCATAAAACAGACTTTTTCAAAGAGGGGGACAATCTAAAGATTTTTCCCCAATATGGTAACCACCCGTCGCGAAGTTGAGATCACTAGGCCATCTGAAGTATGAAATCTGATCGTTCGATAGAGCTGCACAACTTAAACTGGTCCGTTTATTTTTAACAGTGGCACTTTTCCGAATCCGACAGTCCATGTACGATTCCAGAGATCAAAATACGATGCATTCCTTTGTCGCTCCCCAGAAATCTCTTCGGACCTTCCGATGTTCCCTATCTAAAAATATTGGACGGCTCAACTTTAGTTGGGCACCCCTATCGTTCGATCATCTCACCATTCGTTGTTTTAAGTTACTAGGCCAGTCGATCTAAAGATCTCCATGAGGCCTGTGAGCTGTGACTTTGTGACATACTGGCATTTGCGAAATTAATCGTCATCCTCATCGTAAGCATCGTCATTTTGCGATCGGACGGCACTGACGCGATACGATTATAATAATTACGTAGAGTTTTATTACTCTGACGATTGCAATTCTGAATTCTCTTCTCTCAATTCTGGCGTACTGGCGATGTCATCATTATCGTTCGGAAGTCGTCAGATCGAAATTTCCGTAGGTATCGCTCGTTGGGATTCGAGCTTTGATTAGTTAAGTAAGCGTGCTTAGATCTGCCCGGCAGCCCTTGTCAGGGATATGACCGATGACATATGTGTCATACATTGCATACGTGTCATACATGTCATACATGTCATGTCATGTCATGCCATACGTCATAATAAATGACATATAGCCGTCAAGTATGATCAGTACGGTCGACTATGACATGTACATTCAGTATGTCTGTCATGTACCTAAGGTGCGTGACATCAGTTATGTCATCGAGAGGCCAAGCATATGGCATCGAGATGGCGAAGCAAGACAAGTCTTGAAGAATCGTTGTTGTTGTGTCGTTCTGAAGAGACGCGTCTTCGCTTCAAGCATGCACTGATCCACTGAACAGCATGCGAGCATCAAAGGTTATATTGTCTAGCCGATGCGTCAAGTTCACCTAGTGCTCTCGAGTTCACAATTCGATGGTGGTAACGCGTTACGCGTATGACGCGTGGGCGCGCTAGAGTATATGAGGAGCATTGATGTCACAAACCACGGCTTATCGTGTACCTCAGCCGGGTTGTGACACTTGCTGTAGCAGTCTCTGTGACGAACATATGACACGCGCTGTACGGTACGCGTGAGGAGTTATGACAGTGAAGAGATACGGAAAGATAAGCGGGTGTTACACTTGTTCAGAGATAGTGAGAATAAGTAGGGCGGCGTGGAAGAGTGAGGTAGACGCTCATTTTTGTTTTGCCTTCGTAACAGTGATTCCGAAAATAGCCAGGACTCGCTTAAGACCGCGAAAACAGCAGTGTTATGAGATAATTTATAAGATACAGTATTCTTCTGCTTGTAAAGATATACATTTGTGGGACTTGCTCTTGTACGATAGCGTCAGAACTGTAATTAACAGTCTTTTTCAAAACAAAAATGTGCCATATTACAGACATGTCGTCTGTAATGCTGAGAGTGCAACAGCAGTCCTGAAGAACGAGACCTCTGAATGGTGATGCCAGGGACGGATTTATCCGTACTGGTAAGCCTTGGAAGAGGTTGAGGGAAGCAGACTGTTGCGGCACTCGAAGTTCACCAGTCTTGCAAAGTACGACGACAGCGATCAGAGCGGAACCTGTTGCCAATTGTCCACTATGGCTGCAGCGTTGAGAATTATGTGCTGGGCTATTTCGGGGAGTGACATCCTGCTGGAGCAAAGCACCAGACGGTAAAGCCAGGGACGGATTCATCCGTACTGGTACGCCTGAAGGCGTAGAGCGAAACAGGACTGTCAGTGGACACCATCACGACAGCATTCTTTGCAGCCACTTGACCCATGCTGGCATTCTGCTGATTTACTGCGTGGACCAGACACACTGAGGGCTGAGGCAACCTTGCTGGACATCTAGAAGAACCAGTGTAAGACAGGGTCAGGTCACAGACGAAACCGTGCTCACCAGTCATGAACGAGATTATCCTGGCAGTGATTGCTACTTAGAGCAAAGCACTGAAAGGTGAAGCCAGGGACGGATTCATCCGTACTGGTAAGCTTGGAAGTGTGGAGTGAAAAGAGCCTTCACACCAGCATCTCTTCTCCACCGGGAAGATAGCAACGGAATCCAGTACTGACCGTCAGAAGCAGCAAAGGGCAGAGAGGCGTGCCCAGAGAGCGATACGGGTGAGCCAGCACTTCACAGAGCTGGAAGGAGAGGAAGGGGCTGCCAGTGGCCAGCCTGAGGCCCAAGCACCAGTACAACCTCAGGTCCAAGCCCAAGCACCAGTGCAACCTCAAGTCCAGGCCCAAGAGCCGTTGGTAATTTTCGAGGAAGATATGGAGTACACTGACTCCGCGCGCATCAACCTTGGTACGCTGCCCATCTACACGGGCACCAAGGAAGAAGACCGTCCCAAGTTTCTGAGGGAGTTCGCCGACATGTGCGAGAATTTTGTGCGGCAGCACAACGCCAACGTCAGAAGGAGGCTCAGGTCCGGGGCTGGCACGCTCACCGATGCGCAGATGAAGACCCTGAGAGAGACACCTCCTGACTTTGAGTATCTGTGGGATATCATCCCTGCATGTCTGGCTGGCGAGAATTCGCAAACTCTCAGCTGGTGGCGTGAGAATTATGAGAAAGGGGGTGTAGTGGCCTCCAACATGGACCGAGTCCTCAAAGACACTAGTGAACATGGCCCACTCGAGGGTACCATCCCGTGTGCTAGGCCCCCTTTTAATGAAATGAACACTGGTACCACGTGGGTGATAGCGAGGCCAGTGACGAACCAAGACGCCAAGGGGAGGTTTCCAACGACTATCTGACTGATGGAACTTCGCTGAAAGGCTTGACGGGACATGATGGCACCCGTGACACGCAGTACTTCTACGCGCTCAGGGGTTTTATCGCTGCCCTTGACAAGAAGTTTATGATGAAGGGAACGCAAGAGAAAGTGGATCTGTTGACACAGAAGCCGCAGGAGGTGGGGCAGGATGGGCTAACATACATGAAGATGTGTCAACGCAGGGAGATGCAGCTCAACACTGGGAAGGTGCTGAGCGACGAGGAGCTGCGCACCTTCATCGAGGACTGCGTAGAAAACCTGCGCATCAAGGTCTTCCAGACACGGGTGAAGGAGCAACTGAGGGCACAGTTCCCGCCACCCAATCGGGTGACCTGGAAGGACCTGGAGTCCATCATCGAGGTTCAGGACAAGCTCAAGGGCGATGCAGAGTCTTGGATCCTCACCTTCCTTCAGGAGATCACCAGGCGGTGTGGCTGCCAGTACTCTACCTGGGAGGCGCGTCAACATGGCCTCGACCTCAAGGCGATAAAGAACTCGATCAAGAAGATTGAGTCCGCTGGGGAAGGGCAGCCAGGCGAGCTAGAGAGCAGCAAGAAGGCGGAGACACCACCTTCCAAGAAGATGAAGAAGGAGGTGAACGTTGCCGAAAGAACCTCCTACAACAAGACGCCGCCGCCAGCAGAGGGCGTTCGTACGAACGACAAGCCCAAGTGCTTACGCTGCTTTGGAGGGGGCTGGCATGAGTCCGATCCTGAGCAGTGCAGGAGCGGCTACAAACACGTCAAGATGCCTGCTGGGTTCCACGAGAGCAGACTTGGTTCCAGCAAGTGGTGGGACGCGGAGAATGCCGCCCTGCGCATGTACAACTTGAAGAACCGCTTCAAGAACTCCGACTGGGGCATCCTGGTGACGGACTGGCAGCAGCTGTCCAACGACGAGAAAGACAAGTACAGAGCTAAACAGGCACCAGAGGACAAGCAGAAGGGCGCCACTGGCAACCCTGAGTGAGGCGTTGAAGGCTGAGTACCAGGGCATGGTGGCTGCTAGGAAGACGGCCAGTCGTGCGGGCAGTGTGAAGTCGCAGGTGCTGTCCGAGGATGAGGGCTCCGACGAGGAGCCAGTCGCAGCGCGCGTCGCGGAGAGGGAGACGCACATCGCCGATGCACACGCGCACCACCATGGCAGCGCAGGGGCAGGAGCGCCATCTGGCCCTCCAACCGAGTTGCTCTCAGCTATGGCCGAGGAGATGGGCGAAGAGGCGCTCTCGAGCGCCCTCAACACCTTGGGTTTGGGGGCACTCCCCGAGACGCTGTGCAAGAGTGCGGAGTCTGAGCTCACAGCGGCTCCAGCAGTAGCCCTGGGAAGTACCCAACGCATGAGGGGCTTCCCAGTAAAGACACCCGAGGAGTACGAGGCCGACGCACAGGTGCCCATGGCGCCTGCGGCGGACGAGATGCAGAGGAAGGTGCAGCTCATGGCCTCCGTGATCAAGAGTCTGGGAGCAGCTTTCCGTAAGCTAGCTGCTGGACTCGTGGCAGAGGGTCGCATAACAGCTCCCAGGGGTGTGGAGACCTTGGTGGAGCTGGCTGAGAGCAACCAGCTCCCCATGCCGACAGCCTCAGCAGCAGACTGCCAGGACATCAGCGACGAGGGTGAAGACTGCCCAGGCATGGAGTCTGATAATGACAGCGACGAGGATGACGATTGCCCGGGCATGGAGTCGGGCGACGACAGTGACGAAGAAGAGATTCCTCTGGACGAGATGCCGGAGGACACGGTGGAGCAGCCCAGGAAGGGGAGGACCGCGGTGCGTGTAACTGCTGCAGCGGCCACTGTCCAGGAGAGCTTCGGGGTGAGAGACTTCAGCGAGAGGGGCGAGCTGCACGCAGGGACCATGGAGGCCAAGGCATACGAGCTATTGAAGAAGAAGATGCTCAGTGGCCTTACGGAGGAGCAGCTCACCGCCATGGCGCAGGTCCAGCCTGTATGCAAGCTCCTGAACGATTCTTTGGCACAAGGGATGGCTCTGATGGCCTCTGGGGGCCTGCTCATGTTGTACAAAGCGCTTCTTCTGGACACTGGAGCCAATTGCAACATCATCCCTATCAGGACAGTCAACAGGCTTGGCTTGACCATCTTCGATGCGGAGACGGGGGCCAGGGTGGCCAGATGTGACGGCAGCCCTGCAGAATTCACCAAGTACTGCTACGTGGATGTGGTCCTCGCCGCGGGTACGCCGTACATGACTCTGCATCGACTCCATGCCTTTGTCACATACACCAACGACACTACGTGGGACTTCTTGGTGGGCACGGGACCCCTGAAGAACGCACTCAAGCTGACCATCGACCTCTACCGAGGCATCGCCACTTCTGAGGCCGCGGTGTCACTGGGCATGAGGGAGAAGGTCACGCTGCCGTTGATCGAGTTGACGCCGCCCGTTGATGCGAGGAGCAAGCGGAACGAAGACCCCAGGGTGTGCCTGGCGACTGAGATCTTCGACAACGATGCTACGCTAGCGCGCACTCTTGCCCCCGCTTTTGAGGGCTGCGCTCCACCACCACGTGAGGCGGTGTCCCTGGACGCAGGGGGAGAAGACCGTCTGGCCCTCGCAGGGGAAAGGTGTGCACCTGCACCTTGTGCATTCTCACGAAACCACCCCGAGCTGGTGGACCTCCTGGCGTCATGGTTAGAGGAGATGAGACTGAGAAGGTTCAACTCGGAGGAGAGGGAGAGGCTTGATGCGCGTTGCCAGTCCATGGTGGAGGCGGGCTTCTTGAAACCCAGCACAATGATGCGAGTTGAACTCACTGGGCGGGTCAGCTTGCGCGCCGAGAGCGCAACGTACGAACCTCCGGTGCCCGGTACGTCCATAACGGGCCAGATGTTGGGCATGCTACAAGCGTCATCACGCAGCCAACGGGAAGCCAATGTGGCGACCAGAAGTGAGTGGTCCAGTGTTGAAGAGCCAGCTGGGAGGGGGTCCGTCATGCCAGCCAGCCTGGCCACGACTCAGACAGACCCTCGCTATCCAGACCTTACGCCGGAGCAAGAGGCCGAGAGCGAAGCTGACTTCAAGCTGGCCAGCGTGCAGCCATGGGTGGGCATGGCAGTGAACCCGTGGGATTACCAAGACAAGGAGAGCAGCTGGTCTCAGCAGCGCCTGTACATCGACCGCACGGGCTATGCTCGCTTGTGCACGCTCTGCGAAGAGGGCAATGGAAGTGGTGTGGACGCAGGATTTGTGCAGGTCAAGTTCTCGCGCTGTGGAGAATTCAAGACCATCTTGGAGACGGAGTTACTGTGGCCCGACTTCACGTTGGTGGACCAGAAGGTTGACAAAGAGACGAAGATACCCTCAGAAGCCTGGACCACGAGGGCGAGCGGCAGGAAGGACAACGAGCAGGTCCCACTCCCTGACTGTGGTGCCCATTGGGAAGCTGGGAGGTACACGATGGCGAGTGTTCAGGAGACCCTCAACACCCACCAGATTTACCCAGGGGTCGTGACGGGCAAGCTCATGTGGGACAAGGTGGCTCGCCAGTTCTGTGTGCTCAGCGAGCACACTCGCGCCCAGTGGGATCTCATGGAGCGCATGGTACGTCACACCATGGAGGGTGCCGCCAACATGAGCCCCATGGGGAAGGTGACTGGCGAGTTCCAGCTGCCCTTTTACTACGAGAAGGACCAGCGTTGGCAATACCAGCATCTGAAGTACGTGCAGCGAGTGGACATCGCTGACCTTCGAGCTCGTCTGAAGGTGAGGTATGATAAGGAGGTGGCTGGTGTGGAGGACCTGGGTGTAAAGATGGTCCCGCAGCTCACGCTGTCAGACGCAGCTGACAAGGTGGGGAAGTTCTACCCAGTGACAGATGGGGAAGGAGGCAATGGCGAGGTGTTCAGCACGAACGCCGCCGCCGTGGAGTACCTACACCTGGGGGACAACGCTAGAGTGATGCTTGGTGCATGCAAGACAGAGGAACAAGCACATGACGCGCTGGACACTTATGGGGCCAGAAGGAACCCTCCGGTACGCACGCCCAAGACTCTCAGGACACTGAAGATGGTCAGAGGAGATGAGGCGGGACCATCTGGTTCCACACCGCCACCATCCTCAGCTACGCTTCGCCTGAGGCATCAAACCTGGCCCAATGGAGCCTTTGACCCTGCGAGGCTAGAATATCACACCTCAATGTTCCAGGGCACCTACGAGCCAGAGTCGCCCACTCGCAGCGAGAACACAGCTGGGGAAGCCGACTGGCTGGATCTGGAGGGGATCTCAGAGTTCACAGCGCTGCACGGACAGACGGTCTTCCTCATCCAGTACCGTTGTTTCAAGGGCACGATCGAGTTCCAGCTTGGGAAGCCCTATGCGCAGCGAGGAAAGGGGGTGCACACGCAGCAACTCAGCAGCAAGACCCTGCACAGGTACTCCTCCTCCGCAGGGGTGGGACAACGGGGAGAGTCTCTGCCTCTGGGCGGGCAGTCGAAAGGCTGCACGGGAGGACTCCTCGGCACCATACAGAAACACATGGAGCATCTTGTTGATCGTACTCAACTCTTGGAGATAGCCAGAAGCCATTTGAACGATGACCCGCAGCAGGGCACCCTACGGGTGTTCAAGACCCGTGCCAACGCCCAGTCCAAGGCCGTCTACTACCTCTTCGAGGACCATCGCTATTACCGTGAGCGAGGACCCGGCGAGATGGCGTTCACCTTGGAGTACCTTTCCTCAGGGACACGCAAGTTCGACTGCTGTAGCTGGGAGACCTGGAACAAGGTGGCAGTGATGCATCGGGAGCCATTGTCCGCGTTCGCATCCCTGGTGGGCCCTGCGTTGCTGGCTGAAGCACATCGGGCTGAGGTGCAGGAGCACCTGCGCAACGACTTCATGAGGTGCCTGGACCCAATCGAGGGAGAGGATGATTCCCATGCAGGAAGTGAGGAGGAAGATGGCAGCATCTCGGGACACTCGCCCGACCTCGCGGCTGCTGCGGGTGCGAGCACCCACACGTGCCGCACAAGAACACCGTCGCCGCAGACGGAGAGTTCTGATGAGGACGTGGAGGTCATCAGTGAAAGGTTTGTTGGATTGGCTGCCAATTTGGCGCGAGGTCGAGCCGATGTCGCGGCGAACAACATCACCATGGCGGCTCTCTCAGAGTCGATAAGGGCGCGCCAGGAGATCATCAGGTCATCGGAGGAGATCATCAGAGAGTATGAAGAACGACCTCGCGCTGCCCGCGCGACTGCGAGGATGAGCACGCTTGGGTCGGACTGCCCTGGGCTTGATGGTCGTGGTGGCGCACGAGCTGCGCCTACGCAGGCACTCTGCCCTGGCCGAGCTCTCGGCGGGACACAGACCAGGGGCTTAGAGTGCAACATGGCACAGAGGCCCGAGCACCAGTCAGTCCACGACATTCTGAGATCCCCGGCACATTCAGTCTGCACGCAGCGGACTGAAGCCATGCCTCCAGCTGCACAGGAGCAGGAGGCCATTTCGTACGTGCCATCAACCCCAGGCTCCACAGCGCCCAGCAGCCCAGAGCGTTCCAGTGGCCGCGTTGCTCATGCCGACACCCGACTTGCAGGTCATCCTGCGGCACGCCCACAGAGTCCAACCACGAGTGCCGTGCAGCGGCGCTCGCCACGAGCTGGCCAGCGCAGAAGGAGATCTCCGAGCCCCAGGAGGGAAGCCCATCATCAGAACGCAGCTTGCGGTCGACATGCTGGCAGCAGCGCGCCGCGTTCTCCCCATGAACGCCGAAGTTATGATGAACGCTGGGAAGAGAGGAGAAGGGAGAGCGCACTGGGGCCTTTTCAAGGGGGCACCGGCGGGCCGGCTGCAGCCCGGCGCGCCCGTCATTGAGAAGCAGCCCCGGCGCACAGCCGGGCACACAGCCCGCCGATGAGGGGCGGGCGAAGCGCACTCAGGTGTGCTTCCTGCTAGTGGGGGTGTTCGTGCGCTTGCAATGGCCGCAGCTGCCTCACTTTGCAGTGATGGTAGTATGGATGGCCATGGAGATATCCAGGTTTCTTGGCGAGGTCATCGCCAACTGGGCATGCCACACTGGGGTGCCCCGCAGAGCCATGGCACGCGCATTGTGGGCCATACATACCGCGCCGCTCGAGCCATGGGCGCATCGACGGACGCCTCTGCGCGTGCTGTTGGAGCTGGCTAGGCACCTGCTGCTGCTGATCGTGGGGGCCCTTAAGGTAACCGGGCTCCACCATGCCCAGCGTGGGCTGTGGTACGTGCCATTGCTACGGTTCGGCCTCGCCATGCTCGCCATGCACTTCACGCACATGGTCGGCACTCTGGGGTGCGTCTTGACAGTTGGCGCCCACGTTATGAACCATGGGTTGCCAGGCTCCTGCTTGATTTACAACGGTGGCGCGTTCGCCACGCTTGAGGCTCAGATGGGCCGTGCGCTGGCGGTCGCCCAGCGAATCTTGGCCGCAGGTCCAGCTACGCTGGCAGCTGTCCCTCGGCACATGCAGAAGCCGCGCTTTGCCGCCCGACTGCAGCGCCTGCGGTTCACAGCCGCTTGCTACCAGGTGGCGCACTGCATCTATGTGGCATCAGTCTTGTCACTGGTGGTCTACGTGTCTGCGGGAGGAGGCCTGGGCCGTATGCAAGGGGGGTGGAGGATGCTGACTTGCATACTGACCCTTCACCCTCCAGTTAAGCCAGTGGGGACCAGCAGAATTTTAAAACTTTTGCTGTTACTCGCGGTGGCTGCTTGGGTGGCCGCTGTGGCCCCTGGGGAGTTTCAGGGCATGCTGACGATGGGATCGTGCTCGGGCTCGCCGACCAGATCTATCAGGACCGCCTGGGGGGACCAGAGGTCTTCGCGCCAATGGGACACCGGATGGGAGGCTATGGTGGCAGAGCGAGATGAGGTGCTTCCGCACACGGTGCTGGACACGTTACAGCCAGGGGGCACGACCAGGGTCACCAAGGACGAGGCCGCGTGGCTGGACACCGAGCTCAATGCCACCTTCGGAGGACATCCCGAGTTCACCGAGGAGAACTGGGAGGAGATGCGCAACGTGGTAAGGAGGTGCAGCTATTGCTTCGCCAACAAGCCGCAGGACATCAAAGGCTACCATGGAGGTGTGGCACATGCGACCTTCGCCATCCCTTTCAAGGACGAGACTAAGGTAGCCTATCAGCGACCGAGGAAATACAGCCCGGGGGAGCAGGAGATCATCGACCTGCACTGCAAGGAACTGCTGGAATATGGCTTCATCGAGCCGGCTTCGCAGCACTGCAGACACGCCAGCAACGTGGTGGTCGCGGGGAAGAAGGATCACGACACTGGACAGTGGACCTCGACGAGGTTCTGCGTCGACCTCCGGAACACGAACCGGTTGTCGCTGAAGGATAACACGTTACCACATCGTCCAGAAGAGCTCTACCAGCGCGTGGCCAAGGCCAAGTTCAAGACTACCCTGGACGCGACCAAGGCGTTCCACCAGATTCCCATGACCACTGAGGAGGACAGGGACAAGACAGCGTTCTGGTGGGGCAACCAGCTTTATCGCTACACATCCATGCCGTTTGGAGCAGCTGGAGCGACCGCAGCCTTCATCAGGATCATGGACTACGAGTTGCGTCACCTGCAACACTGCACGGTGGCGTACGTCGATGACGTGTGCATATACTCAGACACCGCTGAGCAGCACATCAAGGATGTGGAAGCCGTGCTTCGCACCTTGGGGGATGCAGGGATACGCCTGCATTCGGGCAAGTCGACCTTCGGGTCAGCCACTGTGGACTTCTTGGGCTACCGCATCGGCTACAACACCATTGGTGCGCAGGACATCAAGTGCAAGGCCATCCAAGAGCTGCCCAAGCCCGAGGACAAAACTGGAGTACGCTCCATCCTTGGACTCATGAACTACTACAAAGGTTTGGTGGGGGAGCCCATGGGACCCAACTACTCAGAGATGGCACGACCATTGAACGACTTGCTCAGAAAGGAAGTGTCGGATGTCAAGGAAGCTTGGGGGAAGGAGCAGGACCAGGCATTGCAGGCATTGAAGGACGCCCTATGTTCGGGGAGATGTTTGAAGCCCATCGATTACAGCAGGCCCATCTTCCTCTACACGGACTGGAGTAACCATGGCATTGGCGCAGTGCTGGGTCAGAAGGACGAGAATGGCGTAGAGCACATCTGTGTGGTGATCAGCCGCTCGCTGTCAAAGACCGAGAGACAGTACGCGAGCTTCCAGGGTGAGATGCTGGCAGTGGTGTGGGCAATCCGCACGTTACGACAGTACCTGCACGGGATCCACTTCACGCTGATTACCGACCATTCGCCGCTCACAACACTCATGGAGAAGGGGGACCTGCAGGGTCAACACCTACGCTGGGCCATCAGCCTCCAGGAGTTTGAGTTCACGGTCCAGTACCGACCAGGTCCGAAGAATGAGAACGCGGATGTGCCATCCAGGTACCCACTGCCCAGCACCGCAGACGAGACTGGTGCCCGCTTGGACCGTGAAGGGGACCGAGCCAGGGAAGCGGGGCGTGCCGAGAGGCTAACGCGCTGCTTCACAGATGCCATCTGCTTGGAAGTGACCAGGGAGCCACCACTTGGTCTAGAAGTGAGCCCAGAGGCACAGGTGGCCAACTACTGCGAGAACATGGTCAGGGAGCAGCTGGGGACCAGCGCAGTCCATCGACTGTTTGACGTGCACTACCAAGAAGAGTTGGAGTGCAACAAGGGGGTCATGTTTGACACTGACCACCCGGAAGTGGCCAGGTGCTCGGGCAGGTTGACTCGAGTCGCCTGGGATGCCCTCAGCCAGGTCCGGCCAATCAGGGGTATGCATTCTGGAGGCTCCCCGGCGATATACGGCGACGAGACCATGGAGGGTGGCAAGCTCAAAGTGCCAAAGAAGATCGACACGAGAGTGATTGACAAGAGCTTCTTCCGGGAGGCCAGAGAAGAGGGCGTGGTCTGCTACGAGCCGTGTGGGGGCCTGTGTGCTGGACTAGAGATGCTCTTGCTTGCGCTGTGGAGTTAAGGTCAACAAGTACCTCTACCAGGACATCTCGAAGTCCAGCCAGACGGTAGCCAGGGCCAGGTGCATGGCGCTCAGTCGCCGTCATCCTGACTTGTTTCGTGCCGAGGCAGCCCACTTGGAGCAACTGCCCAGCAACATCGAAGACACCAGCCTCATTGACCTTGTACATGCAGGGGCATTGAGTGGAGAACAGTGGGTCATGGTGTGTGGATATCCATGCCAGGACCTGTCACCAGCTGGCAAGCTGGCTGGTTTGGAGGGCAGGCACAGCAGACTGTTCTACCAGGCAGTGCGAGTCCTCTCTACGCTGCAACAGCTGCAGCCTCAGCGACCGCCAGCATATGTGCTAGAGAACGTTTCTCCGTTGTCACACAGGGAGAACTCGAAGATCAGGAAGGAGGTGTTTCCCATCATCAACAGCGTGGTGGGCCAGCCAGTGTCCTTCGACGCGGCGCGCGCGGGATCATACGCGCATCGCCTACGAGCATATTGGAGCAATCTGTTTCAAAATCAGCAGTTCAATCTGGTGATGGAGCGGGTGGACAGACCACCAGACAGATACGTGCGCGATATTTTGCAGCGAGGCTGGAAGCCGCGCAGGGTTGTCACAGGAGACAGGAAGCCTCACTACACCGCTAACGTTGTGGGGGAGCCTATGAGAGTATTGCCAACCATCTTGGCGACACAAAACTCTCGTGCCTTTCGCGCACCTCGCGCAGGCACGGTGGTAAGGAAAGAAGATGATGATGAAGTGGGGGAGACCAGAGAGGTTAACCTGGACGAGAAGGCAGTTGCCATGGGGTACAGCGCGGGTGAGCTGCGCGCGGCGCATGGCATGAAGGACGAAGAATTGGCAGGAGTGCTTGGCCTTGCTATGGATCGAAGAGCAATGGAGCTATTGTATGCGATTGCCGAGGTCAGCACGACCAAACTGCCGAAGAGCGAGGAGAGCGAGGAGGAGGAGCATGGCACGCTAGCTGCCATCCCTATCGCGAAATCCACCAAGGTGGCCGCCACCTCCGAGGACACAGCTGAGCCGGTGCGTGCACAACTAGCAGAGTGGATCACCAGTTCCAGCGGCTACATACAGCAAGTCGCGCGACGTCTTAGCCATCAGGACTGGGAAGAACGACTGCAACACATGTGCAGCCAGGGGCAGAAAGGTACACAGGGGCTAGGCACCGCCGACGCCGTTCCACGTCGCAGACAGTGGAAGCTGGCCTCCATGAAGCTCGCGGGCTATGAGGCGCGTCATCGGCAGGCCTTTTCAAGACCTGGGGGCAAGCCAGCAGAGACAAGCTCAGCTCCAGAATGGGCACCAATGGCGAAGGAGAAAGAGATGAGGCTGCCTAAGCTGCCCGACACTACGAGAATGGTTGCCATGCTAGCCAGCGTAACCAACCAGGAGTCACTTCGAGAAAGATATCCCGACATACACGAGGACGAGCTATGCCTCGCGTGGGTCAAGACCGGAGGAAGAGTGGAGGTGCCCAAGGAGGAGTACCACAGGGTGAGGAAGAGAGCAGCGCGTCACCGTTGGGACGAGCTCATGGGCGAGTTGTACATGGTCACCGTCAGTGGTAAGGAGCTGCTGGTGCCCAAGCCCTGTGACAGGATTCAGCTGGTGCGTGAGCACCATGAGAGGACTGGCCATTGGGGCCAGGGTAGAAGTCTTCCAAATTTCTTTACGGCCCGTAAACTATATTTCCGCTGGCCCGCTTTCGGCCAAAACGGTCAAGGAAGAACAATGCCCGCCGCAGGCGCGAAATTTTGAAATTAAGTATGGGGGTTTGATAAAAAGTGGCATAAAATGCCTATATTTTTGGCCGAAGTTTGGCCGGCTCATATTTTTGTGCGGCCCGGGGGCGAAAGCCCCTTCGGCCCGGTTTCGGCCCGGAGCGAGCTTCTGCGGCCCCGGGCCGGCCCGCCACGGTAAGACTTCTACCCTGATTGGGGCATCAGGCGGACACTGAACTTGTTGTGGCAACGCCATTACTGGGCAGGCATGAAACAGGATGTGCGAGCGGTGGTCACTCAGTGTCAGACTTGTCAGAGGGTGAAGACGCACTATGCACGGGAGGAGGCGATGCTCACGCCGCTGGAAATCAAGTCCTTCATGTATCGCTGGTCCCTGGATTTAGCTTGGCCTACGAAGCGCATCACGAAGGCTAGGAACCAACGCGTCTTGGTCATGATTGAGCACTATACGCGATTCGTCGTGTGCGTTCCAATCCCTGATAAGGAGGCCGCCACCATCGCCAGCGCATTTCGCAACCATGTTTTATCCGTGTTTGGGGCGCCCGCAGAATGCCTTGTGGACGGGGGCACAGAGTTTGAGGGCGAGTTCTCTGCTCTATGCAAGCAGTGTCTCATTGACCGAAGAGTGACTTCACCGAGTTCCCCAGAGAGCAATGGCTTGACTGAACGGGTGGTACGCACCCTCAAGTTTTGCTTCAAGAAGATGGCCCTCGACAAGGGCCTGGACTTCGAGTGGGATGAGATGCTCTGGTCACTCGTACTCAGCTACAACGCAGCTAGACAGCAGTCGACTGGAGTGGCACCATTCACCTTGCTGTTCGCTCAGGAAGCCACGGTGCCACCGGATCTTCGTGCTCGACCCGAGTTGGACTTTGGGAAGCAGGAGGAGAAGACACTGGCTGATGACCTGTTACAGCGAGCAGCCATCGTGAAGAGGCTCATGGTACATGCAGGGTGCAACCTAGAGATCGCCCAGCACCGCGACACCTTGCGATACGAGCACAGGAGGAGTGGCAGCTATGAGCCGAAGCCGCACCAGTTCAAGGCAGGCGATTTCGTATACATACGACAACAACCGCGCTCTGGCATGGAGGTGGCCACCAAGCCAGCCATCCTAAAGATAGTCAAGGTGCAAAGAGATGGGGTGGTAGTGTTGGAGGACAGCACGAAGCTGCGGGAGAAGAGCACAGTGCAGAACATCGCACCATGTCACCTGCAAGTGAAAGATCAATACGACTGCAGTGCAGCCATCCCCAGCAAGCACCTCGCGTGTGAGGCGTGCATGCGGACAGATGGGGAGGCAGCCATGTTGCTGTGTGACACCTGTAACCGTGGTTATCACACGTGGTGTCTGAATCCAGCGCTGGATGGAGTACCTGAAGGAGATTGGCAATGTCCCAAGTGCTTAGGTGGGACCGTGGTGGCAGCTGCCGCCGAGGTGAGTGCGTCGATCGTCGAGAAGATGGCTGCCATGGAGCTGCAGCTGAGAGAGAAGCTGGACTCAGATGTGGTATTGTTGCCTGCAGACGTGGGTCCACATCGTGCAGTGAAGCCGGGGCGTGAAGACCCATGGCAGGCGCTTACGTCGCGGCAGATGCTCAGGAAAGAAGGGAGCATGGGGGATCTTCCTGACAGAGTGGCCTGGGGAAACCAGGAGGAGCTCAGCAGAGTGATCACAGAAGTAATGCCAGGATTCTGGCATGAGGGCCATCGTACCATCCTGAGCAGAAAGTGTGCAGAACAGCACACTCGCGCGAGAAGTCTCCGCAAGGCGTCCACAGTGCAGGCCATGAGCCCCGAGGAAGTACAGAAGAGAGGGGATGTGACGCAGTTGAGCAGAGATCAGGTGAAAATTGCCAGTCAACTGGATTGGGGCTTAGAGTTGGTGATGACGGTTCCTCAGGAGGTCAGACGTTTGGCGCACGAGGTGACTTGGGAGAAGATCACACAGGTCTGGGATCCCTGGGCTGGCACAGGTGTCATTGGCAAGGTTATGTCACTGGAATGGCCTCACCTGAAGGTTATGAACAATGATTGGAACCCGCAGCTGAAATGGCACGAAGCCCTTAATGCTTTACAACCGGGCAATTATCGCGCCTGGAAGGAAAAGTATGGGGTGTGCGACGCGGTGGTGACCTCACCCTGGTTCGCAGTGTTGGATATTGCGTTGCCATTGGCAGTGCTGGCCAGCCGAGTGGTGGCTTGTATTCATGTGTCATCACACTACATGACAGACATGACAGAAAGCAGGGCACAATACTTTCGTAAGTTGTGTCACGCTGGACGCTTACACGTGATTGGACACTTAGAGCATGGGCCTATTGGCAGAAGATGCATGTGGGTCATGGTGTTTCGGAATCCTTTGACACGGGCCAGGATGTTACGAGGAGGAGAAGCTTCTGGAGTGGGTATGTTTACCTTCAGCATGGGCAAGTTCGCGATGGACGGTGTTACAACAGAAGATGCTGAGCAAGCTCTTGTTTAATGTCTGTGCTACCAGTGGCAGCTACAGATGGGGGATGTTGAGAAAAAGAGCTTGCATAAGTGGTGAGAAGAGGAAGGAGATATCAAAAATTTTGAGATTTTGTGTAGTTACAGTAGCAAGCCAACTGTGCAGTCATATAAGGCAACATATGCAGAGCCGAGCTAGTGTTATGGAAGCGCTGACAATAAGTAAGACTGTTTAGTAGTAGGGCTAGAGAGTTATGCTTTGTGTGGACGCTTCGTGCATAAGTTCGCGACAGCTGTCACAAACCACGGCTTATCGTGTACCTCAGCCGGGTTGTGACACTTGCTGTAGCAGTCTCTGTGACGAACATATGACACGCGCTGTACGGTACGCGTGAGGAGTTATGACAGTGAAGAGATACGGAAAGATAAGCGGGTGTTACACTTGTTCAGAGATAGTGAGAATAAGTAGGGCGGCGTGGAAGAGTGAGGTAGACGCTCATTTTTGTTTTGCCTTCGGAACAGTGATTCCGAAAATAGCCAGGACTCGCTTAAGACCGCGAAAACAGCAGTGTTATGAGATAATTTATAAGATACAGTATTCTTCTGCTTGTAAATATATACATTTGTGGGACTTGCTCTTGTACGATAGCGTCAGAACTGTAATTAACAGTCTTTTTCATGTTGAGAAAAAGAGCTTGCATAAGTGGTGAGAAGAGGAAGGAGATATCAAAAATTTTGAGATTTTGTGTAGTTACAGTAGCAAGCCAACTGTGCAGTCATATAAGGCAACATATGCAGAGCCGAGCTAGTGTTATGGAAGCGCTGACAATAAGTAAGACTGTTTAGTAGTAGGGCTAGAGAGTTATGCTTTGTGTGGACGCTTCGTGCATAAGTTCGCGACATTGAGCTCACGCAGACACTTGTGGTCTACAGATTGCTGCACTCATACCCACCAAATACTTGCACGTTGCTATTACAATTCAATAATAGCCGTGCCGTGACAGTGGTATTCGAAAATCGTCCACGCCGAGAACAGACTTGAGTGTGTGCAGCATAAACACTTCTGATATATTGTATAACAGCGCATCCAACGAAGTTCGCACATATCGTGTCGGAAACATTGCAGTGACAATAGGGAGAACGCTCCCGGCGGATAAAGAACGAACTCAATAATAGATAACACAAGGGAATAAATACCCTAGTCGGGACACAAGCAGGTTCACCGAGAATGACACACCGGACATGACACCTGACAAATATGACAGTCAGGGTGACATATCCAGCACACCACTTCATTAGAGGTGGACCTACAGCTTGTGCATGACACCACCCTAGCTACTAGAGTTTACATCTAATGAGAATGGTTAAGTCTAGAAGCTAGAAAGATCACAAGGTTAGAGAATTGAACAGAGGATGCCGAATAAAATATTGCTAGCGAGCTCAGCCCACACGGGAAAGATTCCTAATACAAATTTCTGCCGGCTAGTGGTCAGCAGCCGGTACCAGTGCCGCCTGTCTGCTCATGGGGAAAATGTCTGCAGGATCGGAGCTGCCTGTCGGCTTAGCTGGGCATTAATTGCGAACTGGAAAAGAGGTCTTAACTGCCTGGCAAGCTCGACTTACTGTACCCAGTTGTCCGCAAGTGGTCAACACTCGAATCACTAAATACATCGGAGAGCTCCCCATCTCAGCTAGTGGTCGAAACACGAAATAAAAGCTCTGCCTGTCCGTTTAGAAGTTAAGAGGAACCAGAAGAGTAACCAGAAGAGTAACCAGAGTAGGAATCGCCGCTAGCACCACCAGACTCAGAGTCGTGGTGGTCTCCAGAATCGTAATCGGAGGGGTCAGCATCGTCCTCGTAAGCACCACCAGAGTCGTGCTCCTCGTGATCGTCAGAAGAGTAGGGGCAGGACCTGTTGTTGTCATCGCTCACTAGGTCAACGTGCCCTGAAAAGAGCGAAGCATTGCCAGTAGAAATAAAAGTCGGTGGAAAAAATTCGGTTGCTGCAACGTCGAAACCACCACCATGATTCTCACCCTGGAAACCTGTGTCCAGAGATTGAACCTGTCCAGACCGTGAGGGAGAAAATATCGCAGAGGCCAAGTGGCCACCAGAGTCCTCACAATCGTCGTCAAACTCGTCGTAGTACCCAGGAGGGTACTCCGATTCGTCCTCGTTGTCGTCATAATCATCCACTACGTGAACGCCCTGCTGCCCAGAACCAATCGTACTAGGACCAGAAACAGAATCCATGGAATGATAAAAATGACGCTCGACACGAGCAGGAGGGGCCTGTCGTGCGAGTCTGCGCGTACTAGAGGAGCCAGCCGCGGGTCGTGTGGTCGTAATCTGCGAAGAAACGGATCGGGCGACCAAAATTGCGGGGTCATCTCCAACGCCGGTGTCACAGAGGGATACTGTCGAAGAAACATAATCTCCGGACTCAACACCACCTACCCCTGTGTCGTCTGAAACAGTGACCTGTAAAATAATCGGCGTAAAATCTGCTCCAGAATACGGTAGAATCTGCAGGGTGCACTGAAAATGAGCGAGCGCTCTAGCTTGAGCGTGGCACAAAGAAATGAGCTGAGCACGTTTCAGGAAATCCACTTTCTCCAATTTCTCATCGCGAGAAAACAAAAGAGCTTGAAGCTCCTCATCGGGCAAAACACTGCGAGATCCATCGCGGAACAACAATCCATAAAAGAAAGCGAACGCGCGAAATAAATGCCGAAACCACTCCGCCGTAATTTCCCAAGTCAACCGAGCGTCCCAAACGAGAGCGAGAACAAGATTCCGTAGCCCACGAGAAAGACGGGCACGCTCAAAATAAAGATAGAGCGAATACGAAATAAAATTTAAGCTAAAATCACAATACGCAAACGTAAGGTGGTCCCATAAGCTGTTGGAAACACTGCAGTGACAGTGGGGAGAACGCTCCCGGCGGATAAAGAACGAACTCAATAATAGATAACACAAGGGAATAAATACCCTAGTCAGGACACAAGCAGGTTCACCGAGAATGACACACCGGACATGACACCTGACAAATATGACAGTCAGGGTGACATATCCAGCATATCGCCTATAACCGCGCAACGATATATTCGCATATAACAGCATCGCATCAGCGACAATAATTGCGAACATAATATTGCAGCGGCGAATCATACAGCGCGCAGCAAAATAGCGAACGACTGATGCTCGATTGTACATACGCAGTATATCATCAAAACACCAAAGCGACGAGGTGTGTTCATATAGATATCGCATTGTTGTCCTGTTGACGAATTGTACATATGCGCAAAGATCGCACCATATTTACAATATGTCGGAACAAGGCGCACATATGGATCATCAATACTCGTCACTCGTAACGAGAAAATGGATGCTCAAGATGCTTTATAGGCGCACGCATGAATGCATGCAGTATAGGCGCACGTACGCACGCATGAATGCAGTACGCAGTCGTATTGTACGGCTGTGATACAGAACGATACTGCACATCAGCATTGCTGAAGTCTGTATAGGCAGCCTTGACCGGGAGTCCCGGTGCAGGCCCCTATGACAGAACATTAGGACCAACACTGGACTGCTGACTGATTTGTAGGTTCTTGTTGTGACACACGTTGTGTCACAGGTAGGCTAGACTCCGAGACCGTCCGAGACCGTTCCGGGTATATCTAGCTTAGGGTTTATTTATTATACAGAGTTTATCCACACACAGTTCGGGACCTCTGATATCTAATGAACTAGGATATTCCGGTAGGTCGTGGCCCCATCCACGCTTTTATTCCACTTACTATCTTGGCCATGATTGGCTAAGCAGCCGCTTGAAGAGGTGGCGCGCACTTGCGCGTTTGGGTGCGACTAGGATTTGAGACACGGCTTTACGGTAGACGTCTTTTGAGGTTGCGAGGCATGGGCGCCGCGCGTTGCTATTGCTCAATTTTGGCAATGTTCATCTACGTTACTTTACCTGCCCTGATCCCGCTGGTTTACGTATTTTGGGCTGGTGCTCCGGACACCTTCGACCACGACGACATCTGCAAGTGCCCCACGCTCGTTTCGCCTCTCCGCACGTTCTGCCATTACGCCTACCCTCCATTTCCGCCACAACACCCAAACGTGCAGCCGCGCATCATCTTTTCTCTGGCTTTCAAGAGTATGGCAGCATCTTCTACAAGAGCTCGCAAGCGCCTATTGAGGGATTCCGACTTGGACGCCTCAATACGGCTTCTGGATGCGGTTCGGGACACCCCAACCGCTAGCACCCCGCCTGTGGTACCCCCTGCTACTTCCAGCAACACCGACGCTGCTGTCGCGTTGCGGAAGAACCTTGTCGACCAGCATGCAGCGGTTGACGCGGTCTACAAGGGGCGCTTACATCGGGCTTGGGCCAAGGGTATCCGCGAGGATATCCTTGGTTCCAAGAAACATCATTATCGTGGTACTGACGACACCGACCGCCTCTCCGAGTTGGTGGTGCAGCTTCGGACCGAGTTTGAGTCCGCTGGGCTGGACTTGGCCCCCTTCCCTTGGACCTCGACGACCCCACCTCTCTGGTTATCGAGAAGGTTAATGGACTCCTCTATGACGTCTTGGCCCTCGTCGTGGAGCGGAACTCTGTGGCTGACACCTGGCTTCGGGGTACGGACTCTTCGGCTGACCGAGATGGACGTCGAGCTCTCATCGACATCATCAAGGGGAGCGTGCCGGCGGCCCTGCGCGAGAGCCACCAGCAGGAGCACGCGGCGCTTCGTTATCCCGCAGGCGTTGACCCGCAGCCGATCTTGGCTCGTGAGCAACGTCTGGTGCGGGATAACCGCGCTCCGACTGGCGGCCCACCGACGAGACCCGCAAGCTCTCATTGTACAACCGCCTCGACCCGATCTTCTACGCGGCGGTGAAGGTGCGTTATCCGCTTGCGGGTGACCTCGGCGGGGTTACTCTCCGCTCGCTTCAGGCTCTCGTCGTACGTGGCCATCTTCCAGGCATGGGCACAGTCGGACGAGGGGGCGTCGGCACGTGAGAAGCAAGTGCTGGGGATGGACGGTAAGCCCTCCGCTCTGGTCACGTTGTGAGATATATAGCTACGGGTATATATCGGGTTACAGTCAGAATGCTTTCACTTTCGGTGTTTGCATAAGTCAGAATAAACATAAGATAGTCTCGGCTTTATGCCGGAAACCCTAAACCTGTGACACCCGTACTGTACGGAGTACTAGTACAGATAACAGGAAGTGACACACGGTGTGTCACATCCAGCAGTACGGTCGACTATGACATGTACAGTCATAATGTCTGTCATCCACCTAAGGTGAGTGACATCTGTCATCGAGAGGCCAAGTATATGGCATCGAGATGGCGAAGCAAGACAAGTCTTGAAGAACCGAAGTGTTCTGAGAAGACGCGTCTTCGCTTCAAGCATGAAATGAACAGCATGCGAGCATCAAAGGCTATATCGACCAGCCGATGCGGGTAGTTCACCCAGTGCCCTCGGGTTCACAACCCGATGGTGGTAACGCATGAGATGCGTGAGGGTACTGGAAGTATATGAGGAGCATTGGGCTCAAGCAAGCACTTCTGGTCACCAGTTTGCTGCACTCATACCCACCATAATATTACTTACGGCTGTTACTGTTCAATAGCAGCCGCGTCAAGATAGCGTTCGCATAGCGAGCCCTGACAGTGGTATCCTCCGCTCAGGCGAAGAACGAGAACAAGTGTGTGCAGCAGACTTGACATATATCGTATATAGATTTGTATACGGCGCGACACGGAGTTCGCATATACATATATTTCGAATATCTGCACATATACGACAACGATCGTCAGCGATCGGTGGAGTGTCCAATAATATCATCAGCGCGACCATATTCGCATTCAACAGCATTTCAGCAGTGAATAAATTACGACAAGGTGTGCGCACGAGTGTACGAATCGTACATGTATGCTGTCAAATATCGCAGGGTTTGGTACGATATGCGAGAATCAAGCGCGCAAACGAAAAATGAGCGTCAGTGTATATGATTCGCATCAAGCGCGACAGAGATGCACAAAATTTCGTTATCAGCGCATTCGCATTCGTACTGTGCGACAAAGATCAGCGACAGCGACATACGCATTCATACTGTGCGACAAAGATGTGCGACAGCGACATTCGCAAATGTTCCGCGCGAATCGTACAGTGCGACACAGATGTGCGGAGATCATATTTCATACCGCGCGACGCACGTGCGATGACTATAGTTTGTACAGTTCGACGCATGATTTACTTGATGTGCGACGCATGATGTGTGCGATACATATATACGACATACATATGAATCACGCGCAGACATAGTGTGCGATCTCGATGTTCATACAATTTTGCACCAGATGGACGCACAATGCTGCGCAGATGGACGCATGATGCTGCGCAGATGAACAATACACATACATGCTGCGCAGAAATAGTGTGTGCGACGCCATCATCATTACACACACATGCTGCGCATAGTGTATACCATATTGCCATCATTATAACAACATGCTGCGATTGACAGTGAGTGACAAAGTTATCACACTTATCTCACTTATCACAGATCACTATAACAGCATACTGTGATTGTGTGCACAAGTCGTATTGTGATAATAATCAGTCTAATAAATCTAGCATACATGCACACATGCATACCAGCCTGATCACGATAACGGCTTGGCATACACATGCATATACCAACAGTGCAACATAGATGTATATGCAGAGGATTAAAAAGTAAGGGCTTATCAATAAACCATCGTGTAGTTCTGTTGATCGATTCGATGGTGATCTGTCCGCGCCTAACCGACCATGGGCTTGTACCCCATGGCACCGGGGGTTTATCCAGCAATACACCTATATCACACTGCAACATGCATATTTCATATACATGCTAGATCTTGCAAGTATAGGCTATATTGAAAATCCGAATAGTGTAAGATGCCAGTCTTGATTATTAAGACAAGAATTAGCTCAGTTATCCATGACGGAGGATTTGGGATTGGATAATTGTTCTCCTGTTGATCAAGATGGATACTCATCGGAGCTACTTGTGAAAATATACCATTTAACTCATCATCCATTATGATGAGATGTACAGGATTACAACAGTATACTAACTATATTGATATACATTGTACTGGTGATATGCTGTCCAGTGGTATACAGATAAACCTGTATGATTAATCTATATCAATTTACTTAAGTGTACTCAATCAATAAGTACATGCACAATATATAGTCACTGCCATTACCATGTATACTGACATTACACTGAGTCAGTAAGTGTATATGATCAAGTATAATATCAACATCACATGTATGATGCATAGATACCATCCAACAAACACATGTGCGTGTTGGATGTCAGTGATGGCGATAGATAAGGGAACAGGATCAATCCACATGCTGAAGGGCTGGATGGAGAATAT
>LGRX02012911.1:0-23453 GCA_001247695.2 Cymbomonas tetramitiformis
GGTCCATCCGCTTGGAACTATGGTTCCTATCTGTTTTTGTTCTATATACATACAAACAGGTATCAAGGGCTTGGAACCATTGGTCCACGAGCTTGCTATTATGCATATGCAGTACAAAGGTGCTATTGATATGTATTGCTGTTTGAAATATTTACACAAAGAATCGTAAAGGTTCTCTATTGCTCTATTGTCTGGGCTCTAACAAGCTCTATATTCTGACAAAAATAGCAGTCATGCTGCCGCATCCTTCTCATCATCCTCATCTTCTTTTTCCTCATCCTCATCCTCGTTATCATCTTTCTCAGGACTCTCCTTTTCGTCGACGACCTCCTCACCCTTTTTCTCTTCCTCCTCTTTCTTTTGCTGCTTGCTGCTTCCTTCAGGAGCAGCAGCTTTCCTTTTCTTGCCGAAGTCGACGTTCTTATCGGTTTGCACCGTGCTGTTTCTTACATATTTTGTGGGGATCCTGCGGAGTACAGACGGCGGGAACGGTCAGTCCAAGGGCTTGGAACGGCCCGTCCAAACCTGGGACGGTGTGGTTTGCGTAAAACAACACATACGCGTAAGTAAATGGAAAATAGTAAAACAATGGGTAGGGACTAACCAGACAGTGGGCTTGTTTTTTACGGCGGGGACAATAGAGGAGTCGTCGTGGGCGAGGTCCTCGCCCTTGATCTTTGCCTCCTTGCCCATTTTCTTTTTTAAAAGTTTGATGCCCTCCGCATGGTGGGAGAGCATGCGGAAGACGTAGTCTTCTTCGTCCTTTATTGCGTAGAGGGTTACCTCCACGCAGTCCTTGGGCACGACAAGTCCCTTAAGACTTGCCATGCCCGTTGGGCCCTCCCCCACCACGTCTAACAAACCGCGCGCGATGCAAAACTTTGAGATGTTCGTGAAGGAATCCGTGTCCGCTGGCGGCCGCGACTTGTGCCCCTTCTGGGCACCGTGGAATATTTCGACGAAGCGACCGCTGGTGAGCTTACCATCTTCTTCGCTCTCGGTCAACGGTTCCTGTATATTCGAAACGAAAGACACAACAATATGTCAGTCACGGGTGGAACGGTGGTTCCAAAGGCTTGGACGATATTTAAAAAACGGTCCCAAAGGAGTTCCAAAGTGGTTCCAAAATAGTTCCAAACGCTGGGAATAGGCCCGTGCTCGTGCGTGAAATAAAGTTACTTAAAGAAACCCGTGGACTCACAGTTCCAGTTGTTTGGAACCACGGTTCCAGCGGCAGTACACACTTTTTGCTTTTGCGGAGGGGGCTCCTCCACCTTGACTTTCTTCTCTTCTTCTTCGCCTTGTCCATCGTCTGGGATGGACTCCTTTGTCCATCCATTGATAGATTTTACGGCATCATAGAGCGGCCCCGACTTCGGACGCCCAGCCTCCTGGAAGTTGAGGATCGCCTCGGTCTCAGCAGCGGTGATCAAGGACTCGGCTCTTCCAAATAATCGGAAGCCCCTTGCGGGGCCTTCGTAGCGCGCGAAGTACCCGTCCGGAAATTGTTTGGTGAGCTTCTGTTTCCAGCGTCCTTCTGTGGCCTTGGTATTTTTCAAATACGCTAAGCGGCTGGTCAGGTACATGCTCACTTGGCGTTTCGGGACAGACGGCGTGACCGCGTGAATCTCCTCGATAACATCGCGGACTAAGGAGCTTTTTAATCGCGAGGAGGTGGCTCCCACCGGTATGTCGCCTTTCTCCATTCTCTTCTCGATAATGTCCCGGCCATGCGAACGCATGTCGTTGATGTCGTCTTGCGTGGGGCCAGCAACCCCGCCAGCTGTCTGCATTACTACTGCGGCGGGGGGATTTGAAGACTGCGGATGACAGGAGAGACGTTGCTCCATCTCCGCGATTCTGGCCATTAGAGCGCGGGTGGTGGAGTCTTTCGTATCGGTCAAAGCAGATTGCCGCGGCGACCTATCCAGCAGCTTTTTCTTTACTTGTTTTGGCGGTGGGGTCTTCCTATCGCTTCTCCTTAGTAGTCGTGTCATTTTTCTACGGTGTGGGTTTCGGCTACGGTGGGCTGCGGTACGGCTTGAATACGGTGGTGTGCTGCAAATAGTTTGACTCTCTTTTAACGCACAACGGCCGCAAATCTGTTCCAAGGCAGGTCCGGCGGCTTGGTGCATTGGTCCGAGCGACTGGATCGCGTTATCGCGCTCTTTTACGAAATTTTGAATTTCGAGCGGACCTGCGACTGCTGTCACCTCTGTCCTCCGTCGACGGGTATGAGATTGCAATCGCTGCCATGTTTTCCATCTTGACTTATCGATAGTCCAGATGGTAAGCCGTCGCTCTTCATAGCTATCGGTCATGGGTTCGAATCCCATTAAAGGTTTACGGTGGACAGCTGGGATGTGCGCACATCCCTCCTGTTCACTGTATCACCTTTAGCCATTTTGAGTTTCGATTTCTGGAAAAATCGAACGGTCTTCGTTAATTTACCCGCCGATTACTTGTGCATGTGCACTATAGGAACCCTTAGATGTTTCATTTTGACTACCAGAAAAATCTGACGGTCTTCGTTAATTCCACACCCTCGGATCGGGTCGATAGCAAAAAAACGCCGACGTTCACGGGACTGTTCCTTTTTTGGAGCAAATCCTTCTACAGAATTCGTCGCAGCTCTATTTTTAGAAATTTCCCGTAAGATGTGCATAATTGACGGTAGAAAACAATTTTCTGCATTTTTCACGTCGCTGCATATCAAAAACATCGGGGCCAAACATATGTCCACTTTTCAAAAAAACAGAAAATTTTCCGAAATTTTGTTTTTTGGGCTTTTTACACAAAAAACAGCCAAGTGTTAAGCTTTGAAATAAGAGGCTTCACTTTGGAATTCCAGGGGCATGGAATTTCTCAAGTGGGAGCAAATGTCCCATTCCAATGGACTTCCAAGGGCTTGGATAAACCCCCAGAAGTGGACCTAGTCGATTTTTACCAAAAAAATTCCATGCCATTGGTTTGGGTGAGCCAACCCGTTGGAATATTGGTCCTTAGGTGATTTTTGCAATCCTCAAAACGTTCTAAAAAACTTTGTGAGGTTCCAATGCTTCACTTTGGAATTCCAGAGGCATGGAATGTTTCAAGTGGGAGCAAATGTCCCATTCCAATGGACTTCCAAGCCTCTGGATTAATCCCCAGAAGTGGACCTAGTCGATTTTTAAGATGGCTTTTCCAAACCGATGGACACCGTAATCCCTGGCCTGTCCGGGCGCCCGGATTGTGCCTAAAAACGTAGAAACCCTGATGTAAAGGTGACAAACCGGACTTTTGCCGAATGTTGAAGGTATTTAATTCCGACCGCCCGGAACTACGTTCCCACGCGCCGGACCATGGGTCCGGGCGCCCGGAATGCATCTGAAAACCTTACAAGTCCGGTCAGACAACACACACTTCTTACATGGATTCGCAGGAATAATGGCTAGGCAAAGGCGTGGACTAGCTCGAAACGAGAACGCGGAAGGCACTCCATGCCCATGCGATCAATGCAGCCTCCGATTTCGCTACACCAAAAAACAGATTAGGCGGCATTTGATCCTACATCCGCCCGTCGCACGCCTCTCCAATGACCGAGATCATGAAGAAAACGACTCTCTTGACGGTGCCGAAAGTGTGAATGATGACGGTGAGACGGATCCACCATCAGAGACGGACGAAGAGGAAGAACACGAGGATGACACATATCTTCATGACCATGCCGAACGGATGCTCCGGAAGATCCGTGAAAACTTCTTCAGCCCGATTGAGTATGCATCGTCCGACTCGGTGAGTTCTAAATCCCGTCCAAGCCGTTGGAACCATTGTTTATCAATATCCAAGCCCCGTCCAAGCCTTTGGAACAACCTTGGATTCCCCCACGAAGAAGAGTCCAAGCATCGTCCAAGCCTTTGGAACACCTTTAGAGCCATCACTGTAAGCCAGATTCTTACATCGCATCTTATTAGTTCAGGATTGCTGGGTTGATGGGAGTGGATGCCCGCCGTATTCTAGGAGGAGGAAAGTGATGCGCGCGAGCAACGTGAAAACGACCGAACAAGGGACCCGGAATTCATCATGGTAAGTTCAATACGCACAGATTGAATGCCTTCCGAAAACTGCACTATATCACTATTCCAAGTCATTGGGACGGTGCGTCCTTACGTGTGGAACCCCTCTGGACCAAAATCAATCAGATGCTGTGTGACTAAATTGCAGGAGGGAGAGAATGTGCATGACAAATCGACTACCCTTGCAAACCGCTTCATACTGGATCTACTTGAGGCCCACTCCAACCATAACTCGACCCAGGCGTACTTTGACACAATCCTGGAAATTCTGCGACGTCGAGTATGCGGCTTGGAGGTCGACGATGAATCAATCTCGACCGATGACGAGGTAGCACTACCTCATACCTACCAAGCGTGCGTGCGGTTTTTCAAGGATTTCCTCATGAAGTACAACGAGATGGATGTGTGCCAGAAGTGCAATTTTCTTTTCAAAGATCTGCTTCCCGAAGAGGCACCGACGTGTCCGAAATGCAACCACGGCCGGTTCAAGGAGCCATCAATGGTCGATGGCAATTGGGAACCCGGAAGGGCCAAGTGCGTTTTCCGCTGGTGGCCGTGGACAAGGATACTGGAGGCCCTTTTCATGGATCCGGTGCAGGCACAGATGGCACGTTCATGGGAGAAAGTTGACTTGGATGAGCCGATCGTCAGAAGCACTGGAATATTAGGTGAGTAAACACTGTCAATTAGACTGCATGGATTGCCTATTCCGGGCGCCCGGATTCATGCCTCCACCCGGATGGAACATGCGTCCGGCCGTTTGGATATGTCACAACACCCATTTTGGTTGTCTTGGTATAGTCCAAACGTGTGGACCAGACGTTCCGGCCGTTTGGAATTTTGCGGATGTAGATTAACAAAGATAATTGCGAGTAAATCGGCATGGACGGCACGTTCCGGGCGCCCGGAATGGCGTTCCATCCGTGTGGAATACGAGTCTGGTCGTAATGGATATGTTACAACAACCTGTTTTGTTGTCTTAGCATAGTCCGAGCGTGTGGAATATATAATCCGACCGGTTGGACTAAGACATGTTAGTGCGGGTGTAGATTCACGAAGCTGGCAGAGGACCATGCTCGAGGACCCGGAGTTCTTCAAGGACAAGCGCAACCTCTCTGTGGTGTTATGCGCGGACGGCATCGAGAAATTCAAAGATAAACTGGGATCTGTGACACCTATAACCTGCCAAGTGGTGAATTACCCTGCACATCTTCGAGGCAAAAGCGAGTTCATTGTGCTTTGGGGCATTTTTTTATTGATGGCAAACCCAAAGATGCCCAACTCTTCTACCACAAGTTCGTGGACGAGATTATTGACATCGAAAAGAACGGTTGCCGGGTGTGGGACGTTATCGAAAACAAGCCTTTCACCGTTCGAGTCAAGTTGTACAAGGTGCTCGAGGATTATGTCGGATTGACCGAAGCGGGGAACGTGTATGGGACAAACGCGAGGATGGGATGTTCCAAATGTTGGATTGTCGGGACAACAAAGGCAGAGTCTTGCATGCAGAAGACGATTTACGCGCAGATGCTACAACAAAATCCAAGTAAGTCTGATCCCTGCTGCATTCTTCCTAGTATGTATTCGGACGGTTGGACAGATTTCAAAATATTTCTGACTGTACTTCCAGGCGTCGGGAGCCCCGGTTCCGGCCGGTTGGACCATTATAGGGAAAATATGGAGAGATCAAAGCTAGTAATTCCACACGCCCGGAACCCATGCACCCCACGGCCGGACCTGTGTACTCGTGGTTTTACACAATATTCTTTCAACTGTATCGTGTTTTTATGATGTTTGCAGGTGAAGAGCCAGCGATGAGAACGGACAAAGAAGTGAGGGAGTTGCAGCACCTGCACGACGGGATGATCGAAGCGGGTATGCATCCGGAAGTCATTAAGGACAAAATGGCACGGAGTGGGATCAAAGGATCGAGTGCTTTTACCAAGATTGTGAAGTTTAATTTGCCACGCGACTTGCTCTTCGACGTCATGCACATCTTGTCCAACAACTCCTGCCGGATTATGTCAGCGATTCTCGGTGATGACTGGAATTCAAAGTGCCGAAACTTTGCGAGGGCCTATCAGATGCACAGGCCGTGGCTTATTCCTATACCAAGGAGGAATGAAAATGACAACCGGAGCCCAGCAGAACGGCTGAGATGTGAGTACACCACCTGTCCAATATAATGATGGTCCAAACCCCTGATAGACGGTGGTGTAAGGGTTCCAAACGCCTGGAATGCTATTTCCTGAATGAATGTAGATGGTCCACACCCCTGTCACACGTTGGATAACGGGTTCCAAACGCCCGGAATGCTATTTTCTGAACGAATGTAGATAATCCACACCCCTGTCACACGTTGGAGGGTGGGTTCCGAACGCCCGGAACGTTTCTTCATGAATGAATTAAGATTGTATAGGTTTCGTATTGAACCAGGATAGGTTGTGTGCGTGTGTGTGGGATCGATCTCTTGTAGTGAAACCCTCTCCGTGGTCCCCTTCTAAGGAGGCCTTGAAGGAGATTATCCCATGGGTAAGAGGGCTCAAGTTTACCCGAGATTCGGGGCCGATTGGGAGGAAGTTTCTGCAAATCAAGGCGGGAACGCAAACTACGCCACGCAAGTTGAAAGCACATCATGGCGTAGTTGCTATCACAAGTGGACTCATGTCGATTGTCAGCGCGTGGATGAACAGTGATGGCCATGTGCTACAACCGGAATTCGCTTCCTACGTTGGGAAATATACGACGGTGGTCCGCGAGATTGTGAGCAGAACCATTGATATCGATGTGAGTATAAACACTGCTTACCCCACGTTCCGGGCGCTTGGAACCGTTTGGAGGCCATAGTCCGGACGTTCGGACCTGCTTCATGTTTGTTGCTCATGTTCATATGCTTCGGATTGGAATCACAATTCCGGGCGGCCGGACCAACATTGGATCAATGTTCCGGTAGCACGGAACCTATCCATTCAGGCTATACTGATTTATTCCGTTTTGGGCGTGCGGTTCAGCATCATAAAACTGGCATGGACGCCTTGAAGACAAGGGTATTGGAAGTCCGTGACATCATGGAAGCTGAGCTCTCGCCTGAGCTTTTCGTCATTGCAACGCACCAGCTCGTTCATATTCCGGATCAGATGCGTGACGAAGGACCAGTTCCCGATCTTTGGATGTTCGCTCCAGAGAGCTTCTTCGGCGAGCTGAGACGGATCATCAGGACTCGCTCGCACCCTGTCGCCAGCATGATGAAAGGGGTGGAGTTGAAACGCATGGTAAGTCGGGTACGCGGCTTATACCAGTTGCTACAGGCGAATGGTTCGCCACCAACCATTAGCCAACCACGTAGCGAGAACACCGTGTCCCTGATGTTGGCGACCGGCAACGAGAGGAAGGGCAAACTTGTCTACTCGACACCAGGTACTGTCCAGACTTACGTGCATATCGTCCAATTTTGGTCCAGGGGTTTGGAAACGTATCATTGAGCAGGGTCCAACCGGTTGGAACTTGCTTGGACCTTTCATTAGACAAAGCCCAAGCCAATAGGGCTCGTTCCATCCACACCCTTCCGGGCGCCCGGAACTTAGGTTCCGGGTTAATTCCGGGCGTTTGGAATTAGATCGTCAAAAGCACGCATTGTTTAACAAATTTCCGTTTTGCGGTGCGTAGATGATAAGAAGGAGATACAAGCTTGGCTGGCTACAAACGTGGAGTGGTACGGGAACATTGTCAGAGAATTTAATCGTGCTGAAGACCATTACACGAGGTATGCATGTTTGCTTGACCGAAGCTTTTTTTTACTAATCATTCACGTACGCAGTTTAGTGGTGTTCCCCTCGCCCGGAACTAACGTCCAAGCGCCCGGAACGTTGCCTCCGGGCATTTGGACCATGCAGGAACATTAGACAAAACCGGCGTCGCTTGGCGGCTCGTCGCGGCAGGGGCAGTGGCCCAGGTCAAAACTTGACGAGGCCGATACTTCATCAACCTGAAACCTGGCGCAAGAGCCCCGTCACAGGGGAAGTCATTCCGTTTACGGAGATGGAAATGAGTTACGCCTTGGCACCACCGAGAATGTGGACAGAGTATGCTTACGTCAAAGTTCGCAATTTTAATTACAGATCGCTGGAAAGGGACATGAACAAGGCTACTTGTCATCGATATTTCAAGTCTGTCTTTAAAGTCTGGAATGTACAGAAGCAGCAAGAAGACGACCAGGACAGGTGAGACATGCCAACTATACATGTTCCAATCGTCTGTATGAGAGTGGAGTGTAGGTTCCGGCCGTTTGGACCATGGTCAAGCTACGTTTCATTAAATCTGTTTAAATATTCAAAAGTTCGATACGTTCCGGGCGTCCGGAACCATGCTGCCACACGGTTCCGGGCGCCCGGACTAATGCGTCCTTGTAGATCTCGATTAGCAGGTGTTCATGATTCTTTCACTTCTGATGGCAGGTATGGCGAAATTCTGAAGGTCGTCAAGCTTGTCGTGCACACTGACACATATATTCTTGTGAAGTGTAGATGGTTTCCCCTCGAAGCTGCTCTTGCCGATGCGGTCACGCAAAACATCTACCTGCGCACCGATATGCCATGGGAAACCAAAGATGCATTCATCGAAGCGAAGGACATCAACAATCAAGTGGTCGTGGCGCCCATTCCATGGAAGCCTTTGCGGCTTGCACGGTATACCGGTAACAAGGTTCCATTAAATATTCGACATCGGACAGACGTGCTTGCCGTCGTGCTTGACCGCCACGTCGATTTTGTCGGCGACATCGGCGATAGTAGTTCTGATGACGAAGATTAGTTAACTTATTGCCTCGCTCGAGGCGGTAGTGTATCGGTCTCGTTGAGCTCCACGTGCTGCCAAGTCAGAACCTACCAGTTGTAATACTGTAATATATAACATGCATTGTACAGATAATACTAACTTACCTGGAGTTCCAAAGGGGTTCCGAAGGCTTGGATGCGCCTTGGAATCCATCAAACGCAAGTTCCGAAGCGGTTCCAAACCATTGGACTAAGCCTGGACCCCATAAGATATCACTTCCATAATCGTTCCAAAGGCTTGGACGGTCTTGAACTGCACGTAGCAAGAATGATCGGTCCAGAGAATTATCGTTCTATATGTCAAGCACTTGCTCATAGCGTTCCACTCTCAGATCGGGAAGTTCCAAGGGCTTGGAATTTCGGAACACGCTCCCGTGTTGCCCAGAGACTGGGCCTATGGGGTTCCAAGGGCTTGGAATCTTTTGAAACCCACGCTCGTGCTGCGCAGAGACCGGTCCTATGGGGTTCCAAGCCGTGGAGCCTCCGGGCTCGAGCTTCATTCCTCGTACTAACAAGGTCCAAGGGCTTGGAATTTTTTGAAACCCACGCCCGTGCTGCGCAGAGACCGATCCTATGGGGTTCCAAGCCGTTGAGCCTCCGGGTTTGAGCTTCATTCCTCGTACTAACAAGGTCCAAGGGCTTGGAATCTTTTGAAACCCTCGCACGTGCTGCGCTGAGACCGGTCCAATGGGGTTCCAAGCCGTTGAGCCTCCGGGTTCGAGCTTCATTACTCGTACTAGCAAGTTCCAAAGGCTTGGAATCTTTTGAAACCACGCCCGTGCTGCGCGGAGACCGGTCCAATGGGGTTCCAAGCCGTTGAACCTCCGATTTCAGACTGCCGACCTCAGACTGGAAAGTTCCAAAGGCTTGGAATTGTCTAAAATGAATTCCAAACCGTTGGAACCGCCTTGGACCGACGACTTCGGTCATACGTAATCCGAGGACATAGGTCCAACGGCTTGGAATCGACCAGGACCCATTGGACTAACAAATTTTGGTCCAGCCCCTTGGAACCCCGTAGGACCGTCGGCTTGGAACCCCATAGGACTCCTAGGGAAAAACCCAAAGCTTCACCTTGTAATTCCCGGCGGTTTCCAAAGGCTTGGAATTTTACCAAATATTTTCAGGACGGTTCCGGGCGCCCGGAATGGTGCCGTCCAAGCCTTTGGAATAATCCCTATTTTGTAGGGATATAAAATACTGAGCATAGTGTTTTATGAGTCGGAACGCGGTGACACGGTGACTGGTGACAACACAGGTCGAGGGGTGAATGACAGGTGACCCACCGTCCCCCCCCTTACAGTGGGGGGGAAAGATTGGGTTCCCCGTGACAAATGCATATGTTGTCAGGCATCTAGAACTTTGCACGTGGCTAGAGATACGATGATAAAATCGACCTTATAATTAGGGTTTCGAACCCAAACCCAAAAGTTACATATCTGCCAGTGTAATGTGAAGTTGCCAACACGCAAAATGTGGTAAGCATGATTGGGTATAGTGTTAGGATAAAATTTTGCTGCCTGACGGGATGATTCAGCTCGAATTTCAATTGGATAAAAATATTTGAGTGACATACCATGTTTTTGAATGCCCTCCAAAGGTTGAAACTCAAAAATGATAGGGTGCATTGAAACATGCTACAAATGCATTGGATATAGTGAGTATATGAACATATATTATATATGGCATATGTTCCCACTTAGTTTAGGTCCTAAAGATGCTAAAACTCGGAGTATAGTAAATAGCGACCACAAGAGGATGGTTAAAAAAATCCCCGCAAAACCGGTCCTTGTGGAAGGACCGAACGTGATTTGGGTCCTCCCACAAGGACCGCCGGGCAGTAGCCATTGAGTGAAACTCGGCTTAAGCCGGAAACCCTAAACCTGTGACAGCCGTACTGTACGGAGTACTAGTACAGACAAAGGACTGTGGCACACACGGGGTGCCACATCCAGCGACAAATGATATATCTGTATATGATAGTCTGTCAGTGAGTCTCAGTGAACGTGCGTAGCTCGAATATGTCGGGTGTGAACATATGATGCTGCAAATATTGTCAGAGAGCGCAAGCTTACGGTGTGCCATGTGTCGAGTGATGTCACTAGAAGGACTGAGAGTGAGACTGTGACGATTGTATACGTACTAGTACTATGCATATGGGTAATAGCAACTGCCTAATATCAGGTCCTTCTCCATAACCTCGGGCATCGTTTCTGATTGGCCCGAAATTCAAAATTAGCCCATCTCCATATCACCTCGAGGTCACCTCGAGGTCACCTCCTATCACCTCGAGGTCGAAAAAAAAATAAAAAAGAATCTGCCATCTCCATATCGTTTCTAGTGATGACACCCATCTCCATATCACCTCGAGGTCATAACAGAATCTGATTGGCCCGTCGACGAAAATTTCTGGAGGTGAACCACCTCCATATCACCTCGAGGTCTGCCACCTCGAGGTCACCTCGAGGTCACCTCCATCTCGTAATACGGAGGTGAATCTTTTTCACGTGGCAGATTCTGCGGAATATTACGCATACGCCTGTAGAAAATTATACCCACGGTTTTGCCGGCGGACGTGCGGACAGGTTCACGACATTCATAGTTTTCTGAATTAGTTCGATCTGCTCGGTGACATGAGCCGCGTTCACAGTTTCAGGTCGTGACACGCCAACTCATCTGCTGCTAGGTCGATCTGCTCGATACCTTCACGAGTATCAGACCTGGAGATGGAGGTGCCACCTCCAACATCCCAGCAGAATATCTCATAACTGTTGAGCACAGACTTTACAACCCGAACTCGGAACTGGCGAGAGCTGGCGTTCAACTGGCGAGAGCTGTACGCAGCGCGTTTGAATATTTTAATTTTTCCGGATCCGGGATTTTTTGGAATCGGTTCGCGATGAACGCGCGACCATCGCGGATGGCTGACGATGGCTGACGAAAAGACCTGGAGGTAACCTGGAGATGGAGGTGAACCGAAAAAGCGAAAGACGCCCCCGTCTTACGGATTTTTCGGTTCACCTCGAGGTTACCTCCAGGTCTGGCGAAAAAGTTGTATTACGTTAGGCTCCAGGTCACGCCACGTCATCCGCCCATGTGTCAGGGAATATTTCGCAGACGTCGAGATGAACCGTCTCCATATCACCTCGAGGTTGTGACGACACTGTAACCTCCAGGTTGAAACGAGGGAGGACCTGGAGGTGAATTATGAGATTATGAGTAAACCACGAAATCTCGATCATAGCGAAACTCGACCATGGTCGAGATTTCTCAACTACGTTTCGCTATAGATCCCCGGAATATTCTGCCTACGTGGGGGGGGGATATCCGCGTCCCGTCAGCGTTCAGATCGTGGTCGAGTTTCGCTATGAAAAATGGAACTCGACCACGAAATTTCGATTTTTCGTGGTTGAGTTCGATTTTTCATAGCGAAACTCGACCACGATCTCAACCACGGTCTCAACCACGGTATGTCATCACGATGTCAGCAGATGTCGAATTCAGTCCCAAATTAATTTTTCAATTCTACATCTGCTGCATGTGGATGACGATGGCTGACGAACTCGACATTTCATAGCGAAACTCAACCACGAAATCTCGACCGAGCCCCCCCCCCGTGGTCGAGATTTCATAGCGAAACTCAACCGAGGTCCAAAAGTGTCTCACGTTACCAGACACGTCGGCTCACACGCTGTCGCAGACGTGTACAAAATATTCCTTCGCTAACCAAGTTTCGCTATGAAAAATCGAACTCAACCACAAAACTCGACCGTGGTCGAGATTTTTATAGCGAAACTCAACCGAGGTCTCAACCACGAAATTTCGGGTCTCACGATCAAAAATCCGAACCGAAGCGTCCGATCGAAAATTCTTTCCATCGTGTCCGCGAAACGCAGTGATGACACCTTGGTTAAACCACGGTTTCCATTTCGTGGTTTAAAAACCATGAACTTCTCATTACTTCCATACCACCTCCATGTCTCTCTAGAAGAGGTTGAACTGATCACTGTCACGCGATCGTACTCTTCGGGGATCTGGACCGACCGTTTCAATGATGACGCCAGACCTGGAGATGGAGGTGCAGGTGCCACCTCCAGCAGTGTATCTCATAAAAGTGTATGTCGATCGTATGAGGCCAAACTTAACACTCAGCGAATCTAACGGTAACCGGTGGGCTTTGTCCATTACGAAAATCATTGGATGTGACACCGATGTGACTGACTAATAAGCTAGGATAGGATTGGACGATTAGACTCATTCGGTGTCGAACCTGTCACTGTATATAAAAAGTGTATGTCGATCGTATGAGGCCATAACCATCCACGCTTTACCTTTTGTGTTTTGATAATGATATTTTGGTATCACTATTATCCTATTAATTATCAATTATGCCATGAATGATTTGTCACCACACCAAATATATCAGATGTCTGCCATCGAAACTTGATTTCCGTATAATTTTATTTTCTAATTAATTAGGACGAAGGTGTGATGTGTTAAATATCAACATTTGACATCATCCTCTGCATCATCTCTCGGAACTGAACTCCCATCTTGAAATATCGAACTCCATGAGTGAACCCGGGTGTTATCAAATTAATTCCCCGCCAAAACTGAAAACACAAGGCTCACCATTTCGGCCATTATGAGCAGGTTTTGTTGTTTACAGTTTGTCGTCAATTTGAAGATAATTCCCTTGCCAGTATTGTTAAAAGAGATATTTTCCTCACATACTGGGTCTTGAGTGCAGTCGAACCTATATGCAGGACCGGCTCACGTAAATCCGAACCCAGACCGAGTGTAGTTCCAATATATGACCAGGAGTTTCTCAAGCTTGTGTGCTCTCTTTCCGCTCTTTATCGCTACCTGAGAGTTAAGTCGTTCTAAAAGAAGCTGTGCGTGGAAAGATAGCTGAGGGGCTCGCTGCTCTGCCTGAAACAGTAAACTTGTGCAAAACTCGCGTGAGCACTCTTATTTATATATCACACGTATCTGCTTCTGACGTTTAGGTTTCGGCTACGGCATGAGTGCTGCATCTCAAGACGAAAAAGTATTCAGTTTGTCTTCCACCTTTGAGACTCGTTGTCATGCCGGTGGACTTGACGATATCCCAGCTGCAACGAAAGGCACAGCGTTGAAAATCCTGCGACGGATCGAAGACTTGTTCGAAGGGGACTCTAAGGTCGAACGGCTGGGATTGATACCCTCGCAGCCTTGCTGGCAAGCGTGTTCTATATTCATAAGCAGCAGGGCCAATGATGAGGAAGTCAGCAGTGAAACACCGCGAGTAAGCTGCACCCGAATTCTGCGAGCATTCGATGTGACTGAGGTCGAGTTCTTCAAGGAACTAAAGCAGTTTCTTTTTCAGCATAATCCAGTGTTGCAGGAAGAGTTCGGTGATATTGACCTGTTTCAGCAACTCAGAATGAAGGAAATAACGACGACCTTTACTTTTAATGCGGTTATGGCGGAAAAGTACCGTGGTTGTCTTGCCACGTGGTTTAAAAAGGTGGTATCGGACGACCAAACTTTCGTTGCTCCGAATCATCTTTCTCTATTGACGACATTCGGCTGGCTTATCTTCCTAATTGCAAAACACGAGCTTATGGAACCTCTGCCAGACCTTGTGCGATGCTTCTCCGTCCTGCTATGTACCGTAAACTTTCTTATCGCCCAAGCCCCGTCGTCCGCCTTGAAACATCAAGTTAGCCAGACCAGCGAGTTCAACAAGAGAACATCTTCTGGAGCGGCAGATACGCTTGCATCGTTGTGCTCAGTTTATCGGGTGCTAGACACTCAGCCCGTATTCAACCTCATGAAGCAGGTATATTTCAACATTAATTAGTATTGTTGATTGGAAAGACTGGAAGATTCCTGCACGGTTGAGAGCCCAAGGAAGACCTGCGAGTTTTGCCTTTGTTCTCATCTTAAAACTCCTACAGTATCAAGCCTGTGTGCGCTGGAACATTTGCGTGTGTGAGGCAATAAGTACGGAGTAACTGAACACAAGGTGACGAGATCTTTTTATTGAAACTAACTCGTTGCGTCTGCTTCATATGTTCCAGGTGGATCTTCTTATGATGCGCCACTTAGAGCCTCTGGCGCCAGCCTCCTCAGAAGCCTCGCCCTCCAGCGATCTATATTCTTGTGTTCGCTACAACGATCTGCTAAAGCCCAATCTCTTGCAGCAAGCCGTGGGGAAACTCGACCAAGTATATAACAAAATTTATCTTGCCAAGGGCGACTTGGATGAACGCGACACCTTGCAGCAACCGGACGCTCTTCAGCGGCGCCCGTCCGCCGTGCTGCAAAGCCCTTTCAGCTCTCCCGTGCGCGCCGCGCCGAAGAGCCCGGTCGTGAGAAGTCCTACTCCGAGGAGTCCTGACCTTCGACTGCAGCGTACCCCCGAGTCCAGAAGTAATAAGTTAATGCTCTCGCCGGCCCAAACTCCTCCTAGAAGACCGCGCTCGCAGGTCCCTTTCTCGCCGCACAGACTAAGCATTGAAGGCACCCCTGTTACGAGTTCCCTAGAGGCTACGTGGTGGCTTAAGGGTGTTGCCGCCAAGCACGAGGATCAGCCCTGTCGCGCTCTTTGTCGCGAGTTGGAGCTTTGCGACGCGGAGTTCCCGGAGATCCTAAAGGATGGAGTAGCTGGGCTAGTGGAACGCGTGTTCCCACCGCCTGAATTTGAGGGTACGTCCGCGAAGAAGGAGTCTGCGAGTGGCACAACGCCAGCCGAGCGACTTCTTGCCGAGACAGCTGCTAGTGCTGCGTCAGATTCACAGCAAAAGAGGACGCAGGCCATCCGTCTGTACTACGCTGTTCTGCAGGTAACAACCACGAAGCTTCCCGAAAAGCTCTATGCAACGTATCTCGTTTTGTTACAGCTCTGGCGGCTTCTCTTGGTGATTTTGACGAGTCGTTGACAAGTTTCATTCGGTGCCCCCAACCCTTCGCGACATGTCGGAGTATGCTTGCCTTACAGAAGTAGTATTTCGGTATGTGCGTGGCTCTGACCGTCTTCAGCTGCAACTGAGGTTTGGTTGTGCCGCCGCAGTCAATTTTGGAAGCTGAGAAACAGCAGGGTCACAACGTGGCGACGCTTTTGCCTAACAGCCGCTTTCATCGAGCTCTCCTATTCTGTGCCTGCGAGGTCGTGGCGCACTGTTACAAGGACTCTCGGGTTGCGTTTCCCAAGTCAGCCCAACTGTTGAACATCTGCCCTCTGGAAATAACAAAGGTGATCGAAAGCTTTATATCACATATGGAAGGCCTTCCGAGGGTTATCAAGCAACATCTCTATGAGCTCGAGTGGCGCATTCTGGAGTCAATCGCCTGGCAGCCAAGTTCTGCTTTCTATCAACTTCTCGCCGCCGCTCGTCCGCAGGCAGCTGAGTCCTCTCAAGAGTTCGGCTTTCAGCCACATACTCCGAGTATGATATCTGAAGCTGGCACCTCGAAAGTAACTCCGGCCCCAACGAACACACAGCCGTCTCCCCCCGTTCCGCAATCTCCTCCTCATCGCTCCATGCCAGCTGTCTCCTCGATGTGGTCTCCAGAAACCCGAAGGAGCGCATTCAGATCTTTTCGGCTGCAAAGAGCTTACACACCAATGACAGACATCGCCATCCACGTTCCAAAAGCGTTCGGATCGCCAGAGCAGTCCTATCCCGGAGCAGATGCTCGTGCTGATCGCTCTATCAAGCTTTTGTTGAGGAAAGTTGTCAAGCTTGCTGAGATTCGAGCGAGGTGCGTTTTCGCTACGGTTTTTGTCCTCTTCGTGGCTTGCATTTCTCGTTGTGTTCATGCTTTGCCAATCTTGCTTTGATAATGATAACCCTCAGGTTTCAAACGTCCACGGTTGTTCACGGTGGAAGCGAGCGGTGCGGCCTCACACGCATGAGCCTCACTAGAGGCTGGCGTTTCATACTGATGTATGTGGATGTCTGTGTCCGCTGTGTTATTGCAGGAACCTATGCGAAAGGCTTTCCACTGACCCACACATAACGCAGCAAGTCAACAGAGTCGTCCACCACAGCGTCTACGAACACACGCACCTTTTATTCAACAGACATCTAGATCAGATTATACTGTGCAGCGTATATGGAGTTTGCAAGGTGAACAAGATTCCAACGCAGTTTAAGCACATTATTGAGGAGTACAAGAAAATTCAGTATCTGTGTGCCCCAGAAATCTTCCGCAACGTGGTGATTGAGCAAACCGAGGACTTCAAGGTCTGCCCCCTTGGCAAATTTATTCACCGTGGACAAGAGATGAGACCTTGCTTGTGTCTATGTTTCCTAGCTAGAAAAGATTTCAAGCTGAAGTTAGCACCAGCTTCTTGGAGACTGGATCTGTGCAGAGTACCCTTTTTCCTTTTTGGTATTGACCGAGCTCGGAGTCTATCAATGACCCGGACTTTGCTGAAACTAGTGTGCTGGCGCTAACTTGACTAGCAAGCTTGATAACTCTGGGAAGGATGTTTGTATTTCGGTCCTTACCAGCGAGTCGGCCTGCCGGAGGGGGGAGTTCTGTGTGTGTGTGTGTTTCAGCGTGGGGAGCACTTAGGTGCCCGCATGTTTCCTTTTTGACATGGGGTGTCCATGCTGTGTGGTGTGACTGCATTCATGACATAACCATGGACCAACAGGTCCCATCCATCGACCGGGAGCCACTGGGGGGCATGCCAGCAGGGTCCGCTTACTCCGTTACCCAGAGACCAACAATTGTTGGGCGATGATCGGTCACATCGTTTCATCTTTCCATGCTGCTTTGCATCAGGGTTGGGAACATATATGAGTTTGTGGTATCTTGTCACGGCCCCGCCCTGCTCCTGATTTGCTTCTCACATCCACTGGGATGATGGTGGGCTGGCTTTTGTTGGCCGATCTCATGCCGTTCAGTGTGTTTCAGCGTGAGGAGAGGCAGAAGGTGGTGATGTACACCTTCTGTGTTTTCCTTTTGTGGGGAGCACTTAGGTGCCCGCATGCTTCCTTTTTTTGACATGGGGTGTCCATGCTGTGTGGTGTGACTGCATTCATGACATAACTTTGGACCAACAGGTCCCATCCATCGACCGGGAGCCACTGGGGGGCATGCCAGCAGGGTCCGCTTACTCCGTAACCCAGAGACCAACAGGCGAGGATCGGTCACATCGTATCATCTTTCCATGCTGCTTTGCATCTGGGTTGGGATTATGTATGCGTTTGTGGTATCTTGTCACGGCCCCGCCCTGCTCTTGATTTGCTTCTCACATCCCCTGGGATGATGGTGGGCTGGCTTTTGTTGACCGATCTCATGCCGTTCAGTGTGTGTTTCAGCTTGTTTATTAATTTACTTGGCAAAATGGGGAGGGGGGTGTATTATCGTTAGCTGTTTTGCGCCAACTAGCGAGGCCTCCCTGTGAATTTCCTGTATGTACTCGTGGTGAGCAGTTCTCCCTTGCCGCAGTCGTCGGCTGCAGTGGCAATGAGCCTTCTCTCCCAGTTATTCAAGTTCTCGCTGAAGTATGCAGGTGTTGCGACGTGAAGATATTATCAAGTTCTACAACATTACCTTCATCCCCGTGATTAAGAAATTCTTGGTGACTGTGAACGTTAACAATCAAGAAACATGCCCGCTCACCGAAAGCCGAACGGCTGCTATTGCTGCAGCATCGAGAGGCAATGACGGCTTTGCTTCGATTCTCCAAAGACCATCGGAGGACACCGAGCCGTCTCAGACTGCCCCTCGCTCTCCACCACGTTCACAAGTCATCCCGTCAGCTGATGCCCAAACCGGCTGGGGCAGTCCGGGCTTTACCTCACCATCGCAGCCTAAGGGGCCAAATGGTCTCACGTCTCCCGGTTGTCTCGCGTCTCCACACCGGGTATGATTTTCAAAGCAAGTTTCACCTGTTCCTACTTTCAGGCTGCAAGTTTATGACACAAATGGATGCCTGACAAATAGATGCCTGACTGCATATCAATGCTTTTTCCAGGTTCACAGTGGATACAACGTGTTTGTGCATCCTCCCTCGAGCCGTCCTCTTTTTACTTCCCCTCTTAAGGTGAGACCTGCTGCAGAGTTGGGTTCAGCCTGCGGCAGTCCTCTTCAGCTTTATGAGATTCGCCACAGTGTCCCGACGGTGAATGTACTTTTCTGACATAAGTTTGTTTGGAATGCTAAAGACTATTTGCCCGTGCATACGCAGAGGGATCCGCTGTGTTCTCCTGGTGGTCGGAGGATAATTGCTTTGTCTGGTGAAGGCACCGTGGTGAGTACTGAACTACCCTTTATTTTCACCTCAGATAGTCAGGTGTATCTTCGGCCCACATTCAGTGCGAATCCTCCATACCAGTAAGGATACATACGCGAGCTGAATTTATGTTGATAGTTGTTTGGTGGGATCACAGACAGCTTTCCTGATATTCAAGCTGTAGGGTCCTCGGAAACTAGGCTTGTGAGTTTCATGCTGGGAAATGGCTTGTCTGGTATGCCTGCCAGTGAGTCCAGTGAGTGCTATTTGTGAAGCAAGTGCTATTTATGCACTGGTGGCCAACTTTGTGTGGTTTTTTTATGTGCTCTCCAGGTGTCCCAGAGCTTCTCTAACACCCTAGAAACCATCAACAAACAGCTTCGATCAAAAAGCGAAGAGGGTTTGGACGATGGGATGCCTCCCAGTAAACGGCATAAAGTGACCTAGGGAGGGAAGCCGAGCAGGGCAAACGATCGTGACATCAAAGCTAGTGTATATAAGTTGTACAATATTTGTCAGAGAAGATCCAGGATAATCTATTTTAACTTTTGAGAATGTTGAAATAATTAATTTGACTCCAGGTGAATCAGTGAAACAAACATGTGTGCTGGTATCCCTGCTGTAGCTTGTTTGCCCTTGGCCGTGCCTCCTCTGTCAAGGAAACACCGGTACATTTGAGTGCACTCAAACTTGGCCGGAGTCTCCATTTTTCGGGAGGGACAGGCTGATCAGTCTGCATCAATGGCATCATATATATTGGCGTGAGCACATCATTATGTCCATTTGAACCTGCATTGGCAGTAAGGAGTGGAGGATAAGAATTAGCATAAATGTGCATGCAGTAGGAAACATTTGTAATGCTGAACTCTTAAATGAGAGACAAGCTGTCGTTGTGGGAGTCTTCTGCGGAAGTGAAACGTTTGGACAAATCCCTTAAGACCATAATTAAAACTGTATGCATATCTAACTCAGTAGAAACCTTTGAAAACATCTGTGTGACGGTGTATCATGAACTTAAAGGTAAATTAAAGTGTGCCTACGACTGTCAGTGGCATGGTGTTCGCCGCGATATGCCTCGACCTAAGTTTATATTTATGACGTTGCACTTCCCACCCACTACGTATGCATATACATTATCTACGTTCGAGAAACCCTATGCTGTGATGCCGCTGGTATGATCAGTGCATCCGTGTTGCCCTTCCTTTCGGATGACACGTGCGTGTGTACTGATGAGCTACGCGCCTTCACACGTCAGGATCGTAATAACGTTGCTTGGAAAGTATTTCCCCGGTGTTTCCTATCGCTCTACGCACTGACTTGATGCTTACGTTAGCACATGAGAATCAAGTCAGTACAGTGGTACCACGGTCGGAAGTCAAACCCACGCTGGAGAGGGGGAAAACCCCATCCAGACTATCGTACCAAAATGAATCGAGCATCAGCAGGGTGCTCATGTTTTCATTGTTTGTGTGGGAGAGCACTTGCTGCTCGGCTCGAACTAGATAGCCCCCCGCCGCGAGCATCCGTGCGCAAGCCGCGGGTGATAAAATAGTCGGTACCCCGGTGCACTGCCAAAACGGCTTCATACAGGTCGCACCAAAGATGAAACATCAAGAGAGTAAATGCGACGGACGATATTTGCTCAATGGATCCCAGACGACCTGTGCGCTGAATTGGCGCTCACGTGCAGACGCCAGTAACACTTGAGCATCAGTTCAGCGCAGCGATACGCCCGGGCGCGCCAAACCCGATGAGCTGTAGAGGGGGTCAGCCCCAGACTACCGCACCAAAAGCAACGTCACGATATGCCTTACGATCGATGATGCAGCGCTAAATAATAAAAAAACACTGGCGGACCGTTGACCACAGTTCATTCGGGCATGAAGGCCCTTTGTCGGATCTTCGTCTATCTCCTCCAGATTATATGGAAACGCAAGAAACAAAAACTGCGATAAACAAGTTACACGGGTGTCAACGCGACCATGCAATTTGCATATCACTTTACCAGGCGTCGGAATTTCAACAGTCTTCCCATATTTAGGATGGCATCGTTGCATTTGTTCACAGCTCGGGAAAACAGCTGCAACCCAGATGGCTATAAAAGCGGCCATCATCTGACGAAAACTGGCAGGCCCCGCTGGCCAATACACCGACATTGCGATTCCGCAATTTTTAGCTTTGAATCTGAAATTTTAGTATGACCATTTGACATTGCATTAGTATATCGGGTCATTTGAAGCATGCCCGCTGTTCATTTTGGATGACGAAGAATCGATATATTTGATGTGCCCCCATCCCTTTTACATGTTGCAGGACCCCACTCAGTGGTTTTAAGAGGAATGTACTGACAGTTTAAAACGCGGCGAAACATTCGAGAATCGAAACGTAGATTTTGTATTGGACGAAATGCCAAATTGCGAATCCTCTCGTCCTGAAGGTGGTCGGCTTTGTTGATCCATCGCGCATTCTTTTGTTTGTCAATTTCAAGTTTCAGGATTTCGAATAGCAAACTCGCAATTTCGTCACCGCTTAATCGTTCCGACATTTTCGAAGGTTTCACATGGCGTTGCCAGTTATTACAGTCGATGTTCAGATGTACCCCAGTCGATCACGACGCCTCAGAACTGTCAAGCAGTCTGTTTGGAGAAGATCTCTCTCCCTCTCCCGCTTTCTGACCATCTAATTACAATGGAGAACGCTACTGACCACAGGGTCGCCATGACATTGCAGCAATTTGTAACATCCTACAGCCTACCCCTGCATATCACATTTGCCATTGAAGGCGGGTGTCAGTGTGCACCACGTGCACCACATCTTCAGCTCATGCTGACTATTGCTACGGGTGCGGTACGATGCTGCCCCGCCTTCAGGAGTGGCGACAGCACCTCCAGCATGCAATCCCTTGCATCATACCGTTCCAGCAAACATGGCCTACACCCTGCAGAATGGTTCACAAGCTGATGGGAGTATCCTTATAAGGGACAACATGTCATTGCATAAAAGTAAACAATCAGAAATCCCTGACATTTGCTTGCCAAATACTGTAGGCACGTTGCCACATTATAGATCAATGGAGTAGCAAGCCTTGATATGACATTCGCATGCCTCATCCTCCGCCCAAGATTTGATAGTGAAAATTCAAGATCGGCGTAGTTTTCTGTGCAACACAACCAGTGACCGAGGCAGGGCCCTTCCTCCATCAGGATGGCAATTGCAAAAAATCTGCTTATGGAGTAGCGGGGTTCAAACCGTGGGTTGCCGCAGTGGGACCCCCTCTGACAAAGTTGTTGCAAGAAGTTGAGTTTTCCCCAACATAGAGGTTCCCGCCGAATGCTACCACACACACCAGTCCGATCGCTAGCGTAAAGGGCCGAAGCTCAAAGCAGGCCATGCTTAGTTGTGCATATTGTTGTCTACCATACACTCCCTTACCCGAGAGAGACTGCCTGGTTCGTTCTACAAGCCTGTCGCCTAAAGAGCAGTGTGCGATTGAATCTGAGCATTCATTTGGAGGTTCTTCGTGCGTGGCCCCGAGGACATGCTGCATACCATGCAAAATCGTCTCGAGAAAACAAAAAATGCCTACCTTTTGACATCGTCCACCCGTCTGTAGATCTGATGAAGCGAATTGATTTCGGTTTCGACGTCCTCAGCCAGCCGCTCGATGGCACTCTCATGCAACTGACATCACGGAGTTCCATCCAAGCCACACAAGCCGTCACCACCGAACGCATGCGTAATGTACTCACGTGTCCCCCGTGTCCACTTCAGTTGTCTCTATGCTATAATTTGGGCATTAGCAAAAGTGGCTGCATGGATTGCAACATGTGACATGGCTTCAATCAGCCGGCATGGGTACTGTGGTTTGCAAGATGTCCCGAAACGCGAGGCGTGATGACAGTAGCGGCCACACCTTCTGCAACATTTCTAGCTCGACGCGCTGCCTCTTTACAACCCTCCGCAAGTCTTCTGCAAGCTTGCCCTGCTTATTGTATCACCCAGCGCACTCCCACCAGATTGTCAACGTGTGTGCACTGAGACCTCCTCCTACTAAAAACTCTCTCACTGCTGCAAAGGGATTGCAAGTGGGGCGTACCTCCGAAGTGTCCGGATCCACCTTCACGAGCTCATAGTCATGCTTCGTGCTGAGGGGCAAACCCAAGCCCCACAGCCCCACAGCCCCTCAGCTAAACTTTTCATAAAACCTGTCAGCATCCTGCCGACGTGACGCAAATCGGATTACACAGGGGAAATACCTATTGCGCTTGAGTGCCAATGCCAACGCACGACTGACAGGCCACTTCTTGCGCTTGGCTGACAACGCACGAC
>LGRX02012911.1:39716-75806 GCA_001247695.2 Cymbomonas tetramitiformis
TGAAGCAATCGCCGCCATTCGAAGGGTGCCGAGCGGGGTTCGGACACTGAGGCAATCGCCGCCATTCGAAGGGTGCCGAGCGGGGTCCAGACACTGAGGCCCGCAGGTGAGTACCCACACGGCGGGAAGTAGGCCAAGTTGTCTGAAGGGACGCCGGCGGGCTCGAGCGCATCGAAATTGCAGGAGGTAGGACGAACCAATCGGGGGTCTGTTGGCGGTTGGATTGTAGTGTGTCGGGGTTCAGCTTGAAGGTCGTTGCGCTCCAGCTGCCCCAACAATTCCACCCATGCCCCAGCACGCTGCGCTCTGAGCGTTGAGCCAAGATTGGCTGCTGCATTGGAGAGCCGTGCCCAAAATGCAGGAGGATCCTATATCCGCATGAACCTCCAGGGCGGATATTGATGACACCTCGTGAAGAGGTGACAAGCAGGCTGCAGAGAGTTTCACGTAGCAGGCAACACTGGAACGGGCAGGTCTACCGCCGCCAATGGAGCCTCAGTGGTAAGATTAAAGCACTTCTGCCTGCTGTGGCCGTTTCCCCGCCCCGCCCCGCCCTATTTAGGCAAACCCCCTCTCCACTCGTGCGCTTGAATGGGGTAGAAGGGGTTGCATAAACATGCATTTGGAATGTGGAGTTCGGACTCTGATGCGATCTCCGTCGGGTTTAAAGAGGAAAGAGTGACCGCGTTTAATGGGGAAAACACGGACCCCTGCGAATCCACATGCAGAACAGAGGTCATGGGTTCGTACCTCCTATCGTCAGGTGTGCTCGGGGGGCTCACTGCGGCCGATTCATAGACACCTTGCTGCATTCCGGCTGCCCCTGCTGCTCCACACCAATTCCCCTCGGCCTACAGTGGTTGGAAAGGTATCTTGATGTATTTTGGTTAAATTGGAGCCTGCGGAATTTTAGAGGTTTCTGTGCCGGTAGATCGATCAGAGTTTCCTGAGCCGTTAGATCAAATCAGCAGCTGAGTTAGATCTAAAGGCTTTACACACGACAGTATTTAGGAGTTCCGCCCGTGGGAATCCGCAGCTCTGTTCTTTTGCCTTCGCAAAAGAACTTCACAAGAAACTTAGTTAGTGCGGCACACTGCAAATTTTGACCCCACATTTTAACGTTATTGTGGAAGTTTAAACCCTTGACCACTTACTACAATGAGTCAAGACGGTGAGCAAGGCGCGTCGGAGAACAATGCTGGCGCGGCTGGACAACCGGCGGCGAAGTCCGGGATGGAAGTCCTGTTGGAGCAACAGGGCGAAATGATGAAGCTCATGATGAAGCAGATGGAGACTCTCGCAGCGAAAGCGCAGTTGAAGTCGCGGAGGAGGCGGCAGCGAAAGCCGCTTCGCAGGCTGGTGGTTCCGCTCAGAGCGGAGACGCGGAGTTGGAGGCATTAAAAAAGCTCCCGTATGTCCCACACGTTGAAGGGAACCCGTTCCCTGTGAGACCTGCGACACTGGAGACTGACATGCCGCAGATGTACGACCTGTACAACGACAACACCTACGACGCCCTCTCCAAACGCACCAACTCGTCCATGCGTTACGAGCAGTTGGTGCTTGCCCCTGCGCTGTCGTACATGCACGATGCGATTGCGTTTTCCGAGGTGACCTTGGACTGGTGTCAAGATGAAAAGGATCCCCCAACGGTGGAGGAATTGAGTGAGCGCGTTTTCGCAGCGCACAACACGTTTAAGGGCGTTTTTTCGCTCCTGAACAAACGCTACACCATGTTGCAGCTGAGAGCGAGCATGGAGTCTGACGCAACATCGCACGGCGGAGCTGAGGCGTTGCGGGCGAAGTTGGCTTTCATCGAGGAGAAGGTGTACGCAGGCAGCGACGGGCTGGTGAGCGACTCAGTGCTCACTAAGTGGTTGAAGGAATTTGACACCACGAAGGCGAAGGCCGTGATGAACACGCACGCCAAGGCAAGCGCCAAAGTTTCGACTTTTCGTGACCGTCAAGGAGGAAAAGGCAAAGGCGCAGCGGGCGGTGGCGCTGGAAAAGGTGAAGGTGGCCGCGGCAGCGGCAAGGGAGGTAAAGGGTCAGGGCTTGGGTGAGGCGCCCAAGCCCAGACCTAACTTTCCGATCACGGAAAGGTTGGACGCCTTCCGCCCCTCGGGGCGTTCAACGGAAAGAGCCCACCCTGCAGGAAAGGGTGCGGAGCAGAAGGGGGGCATGGCGCGCAGCTGGCGCGAACTCAGAGGTAATGCAGTGGATCAGCAGAGGGGCAAAGATGCGATGGGTCGACAAGGCGCCTCTGCCTTTCGATCACGGAGTGTCGTTGGGCGACGCCACCCCTCCGCAGTTGGAGTGGATGGCCGCAGAGACCGAGCGGTGTCTCAAAACGGGCGCATGGGTGCGAGCGAGGAGGCGGCGACACGTATCCCGAGTGTTCCTGGTGCCGAAGCCGGGGACGAACAAGTGGCGTCTAGTGATGGACTTCCGCTGGTTGAACGCTCACTGCGTAAAATCTCGCTGCAAGATGGAGATGCTGAAGAAGCTGCGTCGGCTCGCCAAGCCGAACGACTGGTGCTTCAGCTTCGATCTCCAGGACGGTTACCACGTCGTGGGGATCGACCCCGCCTTCCAGGAGTACATGCAGTTCGACGTGCGGGGGGAATTATTCCAGTGCGGCGCTCTTCACTTCGGCTGAAACGACTCGCCACGAATCTTCGTCAAGGTCATGAAGGTGCTCGTGGAGTGCCTTCTCCGTTCTCCGAGATCCGCGGAGGATCGGCGGGAAGTGCGGAAGCTGCAAAGCGGAGGCAAGGTGCGACGACGTTGGGCAGTTCGCAGACGAGCTGGAGGATGCGGCCGCGAGGAGCATCAGCAGGGGGCGCGGGTGCTCCCTTACATGGACGACTTCCTGTTGCTGCTAAGCAGCAGGATCGAGGCGCTCAGGGCACGCGAGCTGACATCTCGGGTCTTGGTGAGACTCGGATTGTCGCGCAACGAGAAGAAGGGGCAATGGGAGCCGACGCAGCTGGTGGAGCACCTCGGGCTCGAGGTGGACCTCAAGGCGGGACAGTTCCGCGTGACACCGGCGAGGCTGCAGAAGATTCAACTGCAGTCCAAGGCGCTTCTCAGCGAGGCGTCGCGACAGCGGAGGTGGCTCCCAGCTCGGAAGTTGGCAGCGTTCACGGGGCTCTGCCAGTCTGTGTATCTGGCAGTCCCTCCGGCGAGAATGTATCTCAGGGAGCTCCACTTCGTGCTCTCCACGAGGCGGGGATGGGGCGCGAAGGTGAAGCTCACACGGCAGGCGTGGAGCGACATCGAGTGGTGGCTCAGGCTGCCGGCTCAGAGCCGGTGGAACGGTCGCAAGATCTGGCGCAGCCCCACGAGAGCGAAGGTGCACACCGACGCGTCTCTGTTCGCATGGGGCGGGGTGCTGAACCTCAAGCACGCGGCAAGAGGATTCTGGTCCGACGAGCTACGGCATCTACACATCACGCACCTGGCGTTGGAGGCCGTGTACAAAACGGTGCAATCCTTCCTGAGAGAGCTCACCGGCAAGGTGGTGCGCCTCTACTGCGACAATCAGGCGGTGGTGGCCATGCTCTCGCACTTCACGTCGCGCAACCCGGAGTTGATGCGGCGGATGCAGCGCCTGTGGATCCTGCTGGACTTAAACGACATCGAGCTCCAGGCGAGGTACATCAGAAGCGAGGCAAACGAGTGGGCCGACCGCTTGTCTCGGGACCGGGACCTGGACGACTGGCGGCTGAACCGCAGGTGGTTTCAGTGGGCGGAGCGGGAATGGCACCAGCACACCGTGGACCGCTTCGCCTCGGAGCTCTCCGCCCAGCTGCCGCGCTACTACGCACAGTGGCACGACCCGGGGTGCGAGGGCGTGGACTCTTTGGCCTTTTCCTGGCTAGGAGAGGTCAATTGGGTCAACCCCCCGTGGTCCCTCCTCGACGAGGTGGCGCACAAGCTGCGGGAGGAGAAGTGCGCCGCCACGGTGGTGGCGCCCTACTGGCCGGGGCAGATGTGGTTCCAGCAGCTGGAGGCCATGGCCGACGAGGTGGTGATCTTGCCCCGGGGCAGGGACCTCTTTACTCCCAGCCGGCTGGGAGGGTCCGAGCTGCTCGGGGCCTCAAGCTGGGACGGCATCATGTTCCGCATCTCCGCCTCCCGGTGAGCCATTACCTGCAGGATGGGAGGCGGGCAGCCGGGCAGGCGCCGCAGGCGGGGCTGGCGAGTGGCCTCAAGGTGAAGGTGTATTGGCCCCAGGATGATGCCTGGTACACCGGCACCGTGGGTGACACGGGGTCGGACGGCCTAACCCACATTGCCTACGAGGATGGTGACAAGTAGGACCTGGACATGAGCAAGGAGAGGTATGAGGTGCTCCCGGCAGCGGTGCAGGAGGTGACTGGCTGGGATGCGGCGCTTCAGGAGCGCTGGAAAGGGGAGCTGGGGGACAGCTCCCTCACTGAGCTGGCAGTGCAGATGCAGGGGGCAGCATTGGGCGGTAAGACGGTGGGCAACTACCGGCCGAAGGCTCGGGCCTTCATGGCGTTCTGTGAGGCGGAGGGCAGGCAGTGGCTTCCGGCAACGGGGGCCACGGTGAGGCTGTACATCGCTCACATGCTGGACAAGGGCACGGTGCAGGCGTCCAACATGCAGCCCTACCTATCCGCCATCAACAACTACCACGAGGACATGGGGTTCCCCGGGCCTGCCAAGGGCCGGGCGATCTCCAGAGCAGTGAAGGGCATGGCCCGCCTCCAGGTGCAGGCGGCTGAAGCCGCGGGTGAGGAGCAGGCGGTGCGGACCTGGCTGCCTGCCAGGCATGTCTCGGCGGTGCATGCGCACGGGTTGGGGCTGGAGCCGGTGGGCCGGGCAGCTACGGAGCTGCTCAGGGCGTGCACCTACGTGGTGTTTGCCTTCGTCACCTTCGGCCGGCCAGAGACGGGCGTCTCCATGCGCAGGGGGCACATCAGCATCACAGGTGATGACATCTCAGTGGTTCTCCACAAGGAGAAAGGCAGGGGGCACGTGCGCCTCAGGAGGAGGCTCACCATCCCCGCAGCGGGGGTGGCGGGGCTTGTGCAGCTCCTGCAGCACTGGCAGCAGGTGCGGGATGCCTGTTGGGGGCATCGCCCGGTGACGGGCTCGGAAGTGCAGGGCAGCTACTGGAGGCTGCCGTGGGAGCAAGGGAAGCTCCAGTCGGCGCAAGCTAATGGCTGGGTGCAGTTGGCATTGGGGAGGCTGGGGTGTGTCCCTCCGGAAGGGGGACACTTCTCTGGCCACAGCACCCGCAAGGGGGCTTGCACCTGTGCCAGGGCTGTGGGCGCGGCGCTTGAGAAGTGCTGCTTCCTGGGCGGCTGGTCTCAGCTGTCCTCTGCCATCCACTCCTACATTGACCCGGCAGCTGTTCCCGACGAGCACATGGAGAAGTACTTCGGGTGGACCACTCCGAGATGACGATAGCATCAGCAGCGGCAGCCTGGCACAGAGCAGTGTGCCTAATGATCTCTGTTACATGGCAATGAGATGTGAAGAGCAAAAGAAATGGTTAAATTGGAGCCTGCGGAATTTTAGAGGTTTCTGTGCCGGTAGATCGATCAGAGTTTCCTGAGCCGTTAGATCAAATCAGCAGCTGAGTTAGATCTAAAGGCTTTACACACGACAGTATTTAGGAGTTCCGCCCGTGGGAATCCGCAGCTCTGTTCTTTTGCCTTCCCTACCCACCCAACCCAGAAGACTCTAAACATTTTGCCTTAGAAGCTGTGCATCAGCCTAAAAAGCATGTGAAGCTGTGAATCAGCCTAGAAAAGACATTCCAAAAAGAGATTTTCTCTCACACACTTAAAAGCATGTAAGAAGAAAGCTATTTTTAATGAAATGCTATGCAGTGTGCCTGTTGGCAATGAGATGTGAAGAGCAAAAGAAACTCCGCACTCGACACCACTTGCACAGTAACATATAGATCTTCAAATCCGATGACACCCGCACAGAGCGCAGGTGGGAGGAAGATGAACTCATTGCACCGACGGAGTTCACACCGCAGGGCAAACATAAATGTAGAAGCAGCCCTGACCGGCCTTCGTAGCATTGCTCGATTGCACTTTGTGGCTCAGATCAGAGACCTGAGCTCAGGGCACAACTGGGGACGGCTTGATGATCTCCTCACGGCCTCTGGGTGCGCTTCCGGCTGCCCGATAGCGTTGACAACAGCAAGAGAGCAAGTGCTGACTGTGTGGCGCGCACCCGGCATTGTGGTGTGGGCACCGGCCTGTTCGGAGCCGCCACTGGGCGGAGCCCTGAACACCAGCCCCAAGAGCCCTCCGGGTCAACATATGCATGGTGCCAAAGGGATTAAGGCAGAAATTGCAGGTTCGGGACCCACAGACGATATGGTACCGGGCGCACGAGCGCGGAAAACTCGGCGGTGACTTATAGCAGCGCACCCTTGACACTGCCAATGATGGCCAGCCACATGTGGAGCACAGCGAGCGAGCCGATGTGACACACGCCGCGGTCACTTGGGCCAGTGCATAGGGGTGCACATGCGTTACACACACACCCCCATTGCGTCACAGCTTATCCTAGTGACACCCTACGGAAATAGGCGCCGCGCACTTGTCTGTACACCTCGTAATGGGTAACACCCTACAAAAATAGGCATCACGCACTTGTCCTCCGGCTTGTTGCTAAAAGCAGGCCGGGAGACTTACTGGAGGTTCGAGCTGGGAGGACTCGAGTCCTTGTCGGCAGACGGGCTCGACGCCTCCATGTACCTCCACAGGTTCTGCTGCAGCTGCGCGAGTCACCTCCACAGGCCCGTCTGGTCACGACGGTGCTGCCTAGGCAAGAAGGCAAAATGCCAGCGGGATATCGCCAAGTGTAGTGCAGAGCCATGCTATATTCACCGTCCAATTCATGCACCTTTTGGCTAGGCACACGCCAACTTGTGGTGGTGGTATGAGCGCACCAGCTCCACCTGCTGCTTCATCTCCTCGCAGCGGCCACACTGCGGCTCCTCGACGTCCGGCTCTGGCTCCTCGACGTCCGGCTCTGCCGAGGAGGCGCCGTCGATTGGGGGATCCTCTGCGGCCCCCTTGGCGCCACCGCCCGCTGCGAGGGTGCCGCCCAGGTGCGAGACTACAGAGAGTGCAATGGAAGTCTTCTGCACCTTACCCTGACCCTTTGTCTTCTTCCCGTGTTTGTGCTTGCGCCCCCCTTCCTCCTCCCAGCACCGGGGACAGCCGTGCTGGAGCCGCTCGTTGCAAACCTTGCACACCTCCTCCTGCTCATTCTCGGTCTGCTCGACGACATCCTTCCCCTCAACGGCCTCCTTCTCCTCGACTTCCTCCTTTACCTCCTCCAGGATGGAGTCCATTTTATCCATCTCGGCTGCCATGCCCTCCTCTCCTCCATCCTCTTCATCTGCTTTGAGCTTTGCCTCCAGTTCCTCTTGTCCCGCTTCACGCACCATCGCCTGCTCCTTCAAATACTTAGCTACCCGTCGTGAGAACTTGTCCGGAAGCTTACTCATCGCTTGCTTCACGTCTTCTTCCTGCAACCGGCCCCGTCCCCGGCCCGCCGCACCCTCATCCTCGCTCCTGCACCCTTTTCGAGAAAGTCCCGTCCCCGCCCCGCCCGCGCAACAAGTTCACTGCTGAAGCTGCCCCACTCTTGCTCACGCAGATTCCGCGGTTGCCCAGGAGAAAGCACCCCAACCACCACCTTCAGGGGTTCAGCGAATGTGAAGAGTAGAGACGAGGCTCAGTGTCGGGAACAGATTATAAAGATGGCAACCCACAAACCCCGAGGAATAAAACCCAGGAACAAAGCACAGCCTTCATACTTGACAGACAGCACTATTCAAGCGGACCGCGTTTGTAACATAATCGAAGCTGCTCCTTTGGCGCGCAACTGCCACGTCATCAGGCGCGCCTCCGGAGAAAGCGCCAACATTCAATATGCACTTGTATCAGATGGTCTCTTGCCTCGGGGCACAGTCCACTGGGCTGAGCGCAATGGCGAGAACCGAGCTGATTCCGGTGTTGGTTTGGACTGTCTTGTACAGTTGTCGCTACGACAGCTGTTCAACCAATCATCGAAACGGCGCAGCTTTCAGGCTGTCATCTTCAGGCGCTCCTATGGACCCGGCGCCTCTGTCCGAACCATTAGAATTGTACGCCCACCGATCCGAGCGGAGTACCATCCACAAAAATATAAAGTGGTTGAGCAAAGAGCCGACTTGCGAGCTGCAGACAGACGACTCGGGAGGGAAATGCGCACCGGGTACAGACACATGATTGCAGGTTTGAAGGCTCAGGCCGAGGAGTGAGGACTTGTCGAGTGTTGAGCCCAAAAGAATTTCATAGGGCCCGATTGGTTCGTCTGTTGGCCTGGTCCGGTCGGTCGGTCGGAACTCAACGAGTCGTTTATCGATCGATCTGAGTCGTTTATCCGTTTATTGGTCGATCCAGGCCGTTCATACTTTGGGCTTAACACTTGGGACTCATCTTAATATGCTGTGGGCTTAACACTTGACAAATCCTCGCCCCTCACTCGGATCCTACCCGGTGCAGGCTGAATGGGTGGAAGAGGGGATCAACCGGTGCACCACACCGTGCAAAAAAATGATTTCTGCGCGAGCGTTTTGGCCAAAGCTCTGGGTGTTCCCACTGTAGCATCCATACCTCCCTACACAGCACACGATGCCAAGTGAGGGTTCCGGGAAGAGCAGCTGACCTGATCCTTGAGCCTCGTCTTGAGGATGGTGTTCTGCACGCTCAGCACAGACATCTTGCGGATCATACTTGTCTCCCTCGTCGAGGCCTGTGCCCGCCCATGTCCCCTCTCCCGAGCCATGTTACACGCCATCCACACAACCATGCCACGTAACTCGCCATCAGCAGTATATGCCACGGCCAACGTCATCGACACGCCACCCAGCATGTTACGCCACTTGGACACTAGCACCGACACAAGAAGCCACGTCACACGGTGTCTACGCAACATGAAGCGGTATACCCTGACGATGAAGCATGCCCCGTAAAACGCCATCGACAAAACATGCCACATCTCACAACGTGGACACCGGAAGCTTGTTCAAACATTCGACACAGCATACCGCATCACATGCCCTCGACAGAGCCTGCCAAGTCACACATTGCCAAGACAGCATGGCATATCAATCGCCATCCGCGCAGCGACATAGGGAGCCTCGTCGCATGCCTTCAAATCAGCATGCCGCGTCACACACCATCGACACAATCATTCCATGTTGCACATTGTTGAGACAGCATGCCGCGTCACATGCCACCGACAAAGCATACCACGTCATATGTCATCGACAAAGCATACCACGTCATACATCATCGAGAAAGCATGCCATGTCATAAACCATGGAGACAGCATGCAACAGCACACGACACAACAAAACACGCTACTGCAAACGCCACTGACAAATCATGCCAAGTCGCGCGCCATCAGCATGGCAGCTCCCAGTAAGGCAACGAGGGGCCATGCGGACGGCTGCGGGGACACTCGTGCACTCGGAGGCCGAAACACAGCGGACGGGTTCACGTCACCGATTCGTCGAGGCGCTGGGCGAGATGGCTGCGATCGAGCTGCGCTTCCTCGAGAGTCGCAACCGCCGCTGCGTGGCTCGCCAGTGCCTCCTGTTCCTTCCGCCTCGCCTCGCGCAGCTCCCCCTCGATTGGTTCGAGCATCTCGCGCAGCTTCTGCTCCCCACAGCACCTCCCCCCCATCCTTCAACTTCCTCGCCTTACCACCCAACGTGAACCGCCCTCCCAATCGCTGTTCTTCATCTTTCTTGTGGTATTCTGACGTTCCAATTTCCGCTGCGATCCAATGGTCTCGCACGATCCCACCTCCCATCCAACACGGTGGGATGTGTATGACTTCATCAAGGATGAAGGGCTGTCGGGGCTGCCAGGGCGCAGCAAGAGGCTCCCTGGGAACAAACTAGCTACGTCCTGTGACACTGGCCATACGTCGGAATCATTAGCGTACTGCATGTGGCACTCTGGAGCCCGCAGCTAGCCCCGAACTTTACATTTGTGGAAGTCTCATATATTTGGTGGAAGGACTTTCGATTGAATGAAATGAAGCGAGAAGGTACACGGCGATTTGTGCTCGGTTCAAATTGACCGCAAGTCGCAGTGGCGCACTGCTGCGGGTATGGGGGACCGCGCCTTTGCCTCGGCTCCTCGCTTTAATGCGATTTTCTCGGTCATGTCTATCTGGCTCTTCAAGCTGCGAATGGTCTCATGCAGTTCTGCCGCTTTCTCCTCCAAGCTCGCAACCTTTTGCTCCCACTTCTGCAACTAATCACACAGTGATGCGTCACGTGGCACCATCAGAATACACACCGAACGGGTCATATGGCTAAGAAGGACGGAAGTTGGTGGACACCAGAAGGCGAAGCAGAGCCCGGAGAACCCTCCGTAGACAAGCGCCCAGGTCAGTCGCGAGTGTGAGTATGCTCATTACCGCCACGGCACGCCACACGCAGCTCGCACCACTCCCTCATCGCCACCACGGCACGCCACACGCATCTCACACCACTCCGTCGCCACCACAGCACGCCACACGCAGCTCACACCACTCCTCATCGCCACGGCACGCCACACGCAGCTCACACCACTCCTCATCGCCACCACGACACGCCACTCGCAGCTCGCACCACTCCCTCATCGCCACCACGGCACGCCACACGCAGCTCACACCACTCCTCATCGCCACCACGACACGCCACACGCATCTCACACCACTCCGTCATCGCCACCACAGCACGCCACACGCAGCTCACACCACTCCCTCATCGCCACCACGGCACGCCACTCGCAGCTCGCACCACTCCCTCATCGCCACCACGGCACGCCACACGCAGCTCAGACCGAATTTGAAGAATCATACGAATATTCAAACATCACTGCAGAGTCTCCCCCCTCGATGGCAGCCGAAGCTGCAAAGCATGACGCAGGTCGCTCGACCGCACAGGTAGCTCGGACGTGCCTTCCGAGAGCTGAGGCGTCACCTGAGTTCCATCGCTCCCATCGAAGAGCACCTGCACGGCAGCGTCGTCTGTATACGGCGCAGGAGACGCGCCATCCATCGACCTATCCGCTGACGCCGCTTCAGTTAGGGAGGCTACGACATCCACGCTGCCATCCGGCAACGATTCCTGATCCTCGCCTGGCATCTCTGAGCCCTGCAGCAATCCGGCGCCGGCGCTTCACCATGACTCAGGTGGGCAATTGCGCAGCCAGAACGTGCTGACTATCCACCCAGTGGCGGCCCAGCAGCAAACCGGACAACGACTGCAAAACTTTGCCAGCGTACGAGCAGGGCAAGGATAAAATGAGGGTGATAGTCTTCATGCTGCAGTGATAACACCGGGGCCTGCCTGCAGGTCCTCCTCCTGCCCCTCCTGCCCCTCCTTCACTGAGTTTTCGTTGTTGTTTTTGGCTGCCTGATCGTGCTCCAAGGGCTCCAAAAGCACGGAGGCGGGTTTATCATTCTGCCGGCGCCCCTCCACATGCACTGTCAGAGAATGAGCCAGAGCGATACGGCTGCATGCGGCGTTCCCGAGATGGACAAACAGGCAGACAAAAGGCCTTCTCATTGGCCGGGGTGTCAGGATAAATAGAAATTGATAATATGAACTGGCGGGTGTGCGGGAAATCGTGCTGGAGCAGCAGTGTAGTTTTTCGACGTGGCGGGTGGAGGAGGGGATTCCTGCAGTGAGCGAGGGCGGGGGGGGGAACGTGCGGGCACAATGGACTCCACATCCTCCTCCTCAAACACCCGTCTGAGCCACTCTCACTTCGCCACCCTCGCACACTCTCTCACCGATCTTTCTCGGCTCCACCGAGCCCCATGGGAAGCGCCGCAGGCGGCGGACACTCGAAGAGCCAAAGATTCCTTTCACTTTGGTGGCTGAAAGCAGGGGAGGAGTGGCCGCACCTGCATCACTTGTGAGATGCGCTTGAACCGGCTTTGCACTAGTCTCCACATGAGGTCCATATCTTGGAACATTTTGGTTATCTTCTCACTGATCGCCTCCGCCGTTTCCTTGTCCACAGCGTCGCCGCCGCTGATGATGGTCTTAAGGTCACGCACGGTGTCTCTTCTATCCAAAGTCGCTCGCTTCGCTTTACTCGATCTCTCTTCGTGCTGTTCACACCCCCCTCCAAGCGCCTCAGCAAAGCCTAAAGAATCTCTCGAAGCCGCAAGGGGCTCCAACCCTGGCAGCCGCAAGGGGCTGAAAGAGGTGTGAAGGGTGAGCAAGATGGAGAGGCGCGGAGTCGTGGTCGTGCGGAGGGGGCCCCGTGACCGTGATGGATGGCGGTGGGTGCTGTCCATCCAACTGTTGGCTGCACTCGCCGTCAGTCACGCGCCCACTAAGACTGCGACCACGGCACTACCTGACGAGGATCGCCGCCGGAATGTGAGAGGATTGAGGCTCGCTCGCTCTGCGCTGCCCCCCTGAACGAAGGCGCGGGTGAGGTGGCACCTGCTTTTTCTCGTATAGATCTCCCTCGAGTTCGGTCATAACCATGTTCATCCTGCGCATGGAGAGCACTGCTTCTGACCAATGAAAATCCGGGCTGCCGGAATGCGAGCGGTCCGCCAGGATGGGCATCATGGCATTCAGCTGCTTGATTTTGGCGGCGGCGTTGCGGTTCGCGTTCGTGAGCTTGTCTTGCAGGGCGCTGTTATTCATGCGCAGCTGCTCCATCTCCTCCTCTGCACAGGCAACCCCGCGGCTCAGAGCGCGAGCGTAGATCACCTCTCATGCAAAACAACTGCTCCCCGTCTCCGCTCGGATCCTAAGGAACTCAGGCTCTCCCCTGCTCGCTGCTCCCCTGGCTCGCATCTCTACGCGCCTGGCCCCGAAAAGACGCTGGCTGTGGTTGCGCCAGCTGGCTTCTGCCGGCGGGGTGCATCCACTGGGAGCACCTTTCAAGTGCAGATCGTCCATCATCAAGCTCACTTCTCCCTTTTCCTCCGCCTTCATGGCCTCCAGCTCTTGAGAGTCGTTCAACAGTGCCTGCCCGACACTCGCCTCCAGCTTAGCAGACTAGCTTGGCGATGCACGCGCGCAGGTGAAAAGGCTTCCCGGCCGTGTAGAATGTATTCCGCAGCGTCCAGAAAGTGATGGGCGGGTCAAAGAAGGTTGCAAAAAGAACGCATGTGTCCTGGGCAAGCTGACCAATGAGAAAGCGACTGCCTCCACTGCACTTCAAAATGCGGCCACATCAAGGAGCGTCGAAGTAGGCATGTCACAAGGGCGGTAGAGAAGCATGAGGAGGCACTCTGCCGGCGGCCGCACCCGGAAAGTGGACGCGAAACGTATCGGACCCGGGGTTTTTTTCTCTTCGGGCCCAGTTCCTTCCTCTTGCTGAGTTTGTTTCTCCGCGATTGGCGGCAAGGCCACCCCCTCCTCCCCCTGCGACATCTCTGTGGCATCATCGGTGCCGCTTGACGTCTTCTTCTTCTTCTTTACCTTACGGTTACGGTTCTTCTCCATCAGGGGGTCCTCCTCAGCCCTGGCGTGCGTCAGCAGAGAGGTGAGGACGCACATCGCCTCTTTCCAAGCAATCGAATGCTTGGCATATTGCTGCGAGATCCAGGGCGGCGCAAAAATGCACACAGGAGAAAGGGTTCAGAAAATGCACCCGAGTGGTTCAGATGAATCGGGCGGCTGAGGAGTATTTGAAGAGTCGGAGTCCTCCCCAGAGAATATTGCTGAGTTTGCCGCCAGTGACGCCTGTGCCTGGAATCCCGCCAAACACAAATGGTGCGCCGCATGGTCACGTGGAGACGAGCCTAACATGAGTCATCACCGCGCGATTCATTCTTCCTGAGTGAGCCACCACCGCGCGATCCATCCGAGTTTCCTGGATCTAGCGGTACACACGAGGGCACTACCAAATGCGCGCTCTTGCGCACCAGCCCGCTTGCCGGTGTCACAACACACCTCGTCAACTTTCAGAGAGAGCTCCTGATTGGCCTCTTCCAGCGCCTCGTTCTCCGCACTGAGCGCCGCGCTCGCAGCCTTCGCCGTTTCAAGCTCTTCCATCAAGTTGACAATCTGAACCCTCCCCCACCATCCACCTTCCCCTCATTCCCAGGTGCACCAATAGATCGGCGCATTTATGTTTGACCCGCACCCCTCAACCTCAGCCGCCAGATGGAAGGGCAAGAAGCATGCGAGCAACCTCAGCCGCCAGATGGAAGGGCAAGAAGCATGCGAGCAACCCTGGAGTGTGCCTGGCATTGTCTTGAAGGTCAGGTATTGGGTATGATCACAACTGCTAGATTACTCTTGGATTTTCTCTCGCCATAGCCACACCCTTGGATCCATGCTGTCGATATGTCGGTGTTCGAGGGCCAAAAGTTATATCCCACCCCGACATGGCGGCCTGGCTCGGCGGATGATGATTGGAGGTAAGAGACTTTAGCATTGGCGCGCTTCGCATCATCTGAATGCATGGGAGATCGTCTGAATGGACCGTAGCCACAACGGTCAATATTCAAGACATCTTTCCAATCTGCAATGAATGTGCATGATTCTGTAAGGAACTCTGCAACTTCTCAAATTCGGTTTCGGTACTGACATGGCCATAGAGTACACCACATATCATGTACTTAGAAGAATGTGCTGTATGTGTGTTCAATTCAACTGCTACTACCATCTTACAGATTATGCAGTCTTGGAGTGCAGATTTGTTCTCTCTGGAGCACAGCATTGAGTCTTGTGGACCGTTGGGTTGACAGGAGGTACATTTTATTTCCATGACCGAGACTCTTATATTCACACTTGGCGGCTTCAAATGGTTCCGTCTGAGTGCGTGGGCAAATCGATCGCGTAGCATGCCTCGTGGGATGATGAGGGGTAAAGCGCGCCATGGAATCTCTCAAGACAAAGCCACCTCGGTCAGCTGACAGATGCCAGAGTTACCTGAGCTTTGAGCACGCCAATAGCGCGCATTGGGGGGTCCAAACGTGCAAAATGGTGACATTGTGGCACAGCTCCCGATGCTCGGAGAGTGAACACGCCACAGCAGAGGGGGGGGGGTCGAGGTCCGCGCGCTCCCAATCAACAGACCATTCCTGAATCGGTCAAAGGGCATTCGCCCCAACCTCCTCCAGGGCAAAAGCAAAGCAAGATCCCACCTCAGCTTGCTGCTCAGCCGCCGTTGACTCCATGCGATGCAGGTCGCTCCGCTGCAGCGCGATGAGAAGATCCTCTGAAGACTTGTCGGTGTCGTCTTGCAAGTCGTCCATACTCATGGTACCGCCCCGGCTGCGCCCGCAAATGACGATGGGTCACGCGCTCACACATCAAGCGGCCCTCCGCCACGATTACAAACAGGGCGGACCCACACGGAAGATAGCCGCGCGCAGCGCCGAGGAGAGGGGTCACCTGGTGATGCGCTTCTGCAGCAACCGGAGCTGGAAATGCTTGCACAGCAGTCGCTTGGTCAGAAACGTGTTCCGCTTCCTGGTCTCCTGAGGCACGACCGCACGGCCCGCATCGAGCCCCAGCGTCAGCCGCCGCACCCCCTCAAAGATGCTCCATTCTCGATGTCCCCCCTCCTCGAAATGCTCCAGTCCCCCCTCCGCGAATGCGCTACATCCAAAGGTCAGAATCCGCCGGCGCGCACCTGCACGTAGGTCTCCATTGCTTGCCGCTCCCGAAACTGCCCCATCTTCTCTTTGTTCGCCTTGGTCAATTCAGCGCCCATCTCTGCCGCAGCGCCGGAGCCCCCTCATTCAACCACGCGGCGGCCGGCAGGAGCCTCCAGGAACGGATATTCCCAGATGCCAGGAGCAGAGCCGCACGAAGCACAGCGGAGGTGCCCTGCGCGAGGAACAGCTGAACGTTTCAATCGTGCCATGCGGAGGGAAGCAAAGCACTGTACGGCCAAATCCAGCACGGAGCGCTCCATGTTGGCTGGCGGTCAGTGTCGCCTGCACTGTTTGTCGCGAGCGGGCTCGGAGTCCACCCTTCCTTTCCATTTGCGTAGCATCGTTTTGCAGTTAGACGTTGGCGCTCCTTCGCGAATCCACGTCTGCCTAGTCTGAGGGCCGCACCTTCATGGGCAGCCTTGCGAGACTGCTCTTCACCCTCGAGCTCTTCTACCTGCAGTGACCAGGCGGATGGCGCCCATCACACAGCCTGAGGACTCAGTCGCCGGCTTTCAGCAGGACAAGCCGCTCGGAGCATGCACTGTCGGCAGGCCCGCCCTCCCCCCTGCACCTTGTCGCGCCAACTCCCCCAAGGCACACGCAGTGCCATCTTCGCCTGGCGCGTGTCACACTGCCGCTGACGCAGGCGCGTCGTGAGAGGGAGAGGAGAGGTAACCATAGAGGAAGGCTGTGTTCACAGCAGGAGGGCCAAGCGAAATTCCGACACCCGGCACGGCACGGCACCCGGCACGGCACCCGGCACGGCACCTCCGGAGGGGACAGAAGAAGCTTACGTCACCACCGAAGTCTTCTCTGAAAACGGCAGCAAAAATTCGTGCGCCGTCCATCCCGAGATCGATTTTCGTCCTCGGAGGGGCCTGGCTCCCGCACACGTCTGGGAATTGCGCCAGAGCTCTGAGGGAGGGGTTTGGCCAGAAATCGTCCGCGGGACCGCGCCCACCTTTTCCTTCATCTTGCACAACTCCTCATGCATCCACGTCATTAGCTTCTCGTCCATCGCCCCGCTGTTCTCTTTGCCACCAGTGACTCCCGTGTCCACCGCTTTCTCCGCTTTTTTGCTACTCTTCTTGCCCAGCGCAGCTATCATCGAGATTTTCTTTCCAGTTTTCTTGAACCTGGTATCTCCGGCCCTCCCTCACCCCCATGCTATTTCTTTGAAAGCCCCGCCCTTCTGGCGCTCCGGGAAAGGCGCGCGGCAGAATGTACTCCAGCAACCGTGGGTTCGCTTCATGGGCGTTCTGTGCCGTAAGGAATTGTGCCCCAATCCTGGCCGCCACCGAGCACAACGCATTGATTGCCGAAACGGTCGAATCCGGCAACGAAGACAGTCGGCGCGTGTACAGAGGCTGATTCGAAATTTGGATCAGGTCAGAATCTCATTCAGCAAATCAGAATGCAAAGCGGAAACCATTTTCACTTGTTCCCTCCGCGGTGTTGCATTTCACCCGCACTCTGATTGGTTGCACGTGGCACGAGGCGCGCCAACTGCAGCCCACCACCATCCCAGTGGACAAGATAAGGGCACCGGAACATTACAGCTGAACTCGATGACAGATGAAATCGACCCGGCCCGGGGGACTTCATCCTTCCTCCGTGCGTTATGTGGCATCCTCAGGTCCCGGAGCCCGCCCACTCCAGGCACCGAGAGACCAGAGAAGTATCCGCCCGGTGTAACGTGGACCTAGCTGAACAAAGTCTGGATACACCTGCACAGGATACCTTGGGTGCGGACTCGACTGTGCTCTCCGGGGAAGGGTCCGGAGACAAGGGTACCGGAGAGGCTTGGTCTGCAGAGGTGTCTGCGGGTACAGGCGGGCCAGCCAAGCAGCCTCGTGTCCAGGATATCTTGGCAGAGTGGGAGGACCTCTTATCGCCAGGAGCCCAAAGTGCGGGTCTGAACTCAGGGGCAGAGCCGGGCCTCAACACGGCAGGCGATGGCCTTGGCCGAGGAACAGGTGGCCAACTTGATGGGGCGAGCAGGCGGGTGACATAGCTTCTTGAGGGGGCTGTTGGCATGGGGAGAACTGGTGGGGAGGGTGTTGAGCAAGGTGCGGGTAGAAAGGAGGCGGGTGGAGTTGACACATGCCGCCCCCCCCAAAGCCCGGATGCCCATTGCGGCAGCGATGACCACTTACAACAGGTTGCACGGCAACACGCAGCTACTCATCAGTTTCCCTGCCCACGCTGGTCGTGCCAGAACTCACAGTGATGAGCAGCTGTTGGGAAGGGTGATCGGTTGGTGAACTATCGGCCATCGGGAGGGCTTGGGACACACAGGCATGTGTGGCGACGGGACCCCAAGTGGGAACAGTAAGGAACAACAGTTGCAGTGCAAGTGTGCAGCGCATGACTCAGGACCGCAGCCTACTCGCAGGGTGTCCAGCGCACGGACTGCAGTCCAATACAGTTGGTGTTGGAGGTAGGGGGTTGCAAGCGCAAGGTCAGAAGGAAGCAATTCGGTCAATCAATTTCAGCCCCTTTGGAACATAGGTCGTGTTGTGGGCGGGCAAGCTCTCTTGGCAGGGAGCAGAATCGTGGTGTGGTTCTGTGAGATGGTCCGGGCAGCTCGGGGGTAGAGGTGAACTGGCTTCAGAGGCACAGCATCAGTGCGCCGGCAGTGCAGTTGCGGAGACGTTCAGGTGGCCCAGTGTGGCTTAAGAGGTCCCATTCTCCACTCGTGAGCTCTGGAAAACCCTGATGAGTGTCCCGACGGGTGTGCTGAATCCTGTCATCCCTGGTGTGGGTAGATTGTGCAGCCGGTCTTCTGTGGCTATGGGGTGCCAAAGGAGTCGGTCCAAGGATACGCCACACGCATCCTATTAAATAGGGGCAGCAGCTGGGAGCTCATCCTGTGTTGCACTGCAGGTCACTAAGGGAAGCTACCGCTACCGCATGCATACGCACTCAACGGCAGGAGGCCCTCCAACGAAAGACAGCCCACAGCCCGTAGGCATGGATTACTGCTGCTGTTTAGCAGAAACAGATACACAAGCCTCTCAGTCGCTTTTGAGCAGTGTCGCCAAGAAGCTGCTGCCTAAGAAGTACCATCGGGCCGCCCGTTGCACTTCTGCCACAGCCGCAGGATCAAAGGCTCCAGCACACACGATCTGCCTCCCCGAGGTCCCACTCAACCACCTGGGCGCCTCCGCAAACACTCCGCCCACGCCAGGCCCAAGAGCGCAGCGCTGCCGCACGCGCCATGCACCCTTCCAGCGCTTCCAACCACCAAGCCGTGTGGAACAGTTCGACCATGCCCCCTCACTGGTCCAAATCCATGTGCAACGCCCACGACCGTGGACACCTGTGGCACACCTTCCACCGTACAAGTGTCTGATATCAACCCCTGAAGGTCCTCGCAGCGCCCCTGGCACGATTCTGCCACTGCTAGGGCATCAACCATGAGTTGGGAAAAGTGCCAGAAGAGATTAGGTTGGGGGTCGAAGGCCACGCGGCTAGGCAGGGAAGTCTAGGCAGGTCAAAACGTTTGGGATGCGCCCCAACATCCATCCATCGCCTGCTGCAAGGAGCGTAATGCATACGGTACCAGAACCCCCCCCACGTCATCCGAACCCGATGCCCCGCATCCTCCTCTTCTTACATCAGTCGCTTTGGTTCCTTTTCCTAGTCCCCTCCTTGACGATCGAGCCAGCATCTGGGAAGTCCCAATGACCCCCTGCGCGACCTCCCTTGAGCACGTCTCCTCGGCATGGCGATGCCCTAGCGCTCCCAATGCGCGACAAGGCCCCCACTGGCAGACCAGGGGGGTGCAGGGGCGGGGATCACTTGTTTGCCATTTGACCACGCTTCAGCAGTTTCCGTTTCACATTCATCGGCTCGATATTGTTCTCCTCCTGTACGGCACAGATCAGCCCGCGTCACCAGAATGGAACCCTACTCCTGCGGCGCCTGCACAGCTGCTGTGTTGAAAATCCTACCACAACACGCACTGTCCCACACACTCCCACCACAACAGTGCCGTCCTGTGCGCCCTTAATACAACAGCGCCGCATCACGCCCCTTCACAAATACAGCAACATCCTGCACACCCCTTACTCATCGGCACTGCACCGTACCGCGGACCCCTACTCACCACAGGCTTCCATCACCAATCCCTTCGGTACGCCACAGAGGTGCCAGCTGCGCAGCAGCACAGCGTTGAAACCGTAAGCAGGGCGAACAAAGCAAGGCGTGCATGGGCCAAGGGAAGGGTAGGGCCCTGGCACCATGTAGGCCTCCACCTTCCTGACGTTATCCTCAAATTCAAGCTGCCCCGCCAATCCCCCACACCCGGTCAACATCTCATGGAAGGCAGTCCGAAACTCAACCACACCCGCCCATACTCCACCACACCCGCCCCGCCCACCACACCCACCCATACTCCACCACACCCGCCCATCCACCACACCCGCCCATACTCAACCACACCCGCCCATACTCGACCACACCCGCCCATACTCGACCAAACCCGCCCATACTCGACCACACCCGCCCATACTCGTCCACACCCGCCCATACTCGACCATACCCGCCCATACTCGACGACACCCGCCCATACTCGACCACACCCGCCCATACTCGACCACACCCGCCCATACTCGACCACACCCGCCCATACTCGACCACACCCGCCCACACTCGACCACACCCGCCCATACTCGACCACACCCGCTCGCCCCGAGCCACCCGGCCCCGCATGCCCAGGTGGCGCGTCTGGCAGTGAGCCATCTCCTGCATGCTGCACTGGCAAGAGCTCCTGACCCTCTCCTGGCAAGGCGCCGGTCTCCCGTATACTATGTCCCTCCCAGCATACCGTATCCCCCCAAGCACATCAGAAGCCCCCCAGCGCCATCCTTCATCCACTCAGTATGCCCGCCCCCACCCCACACACTGTCTCCAGCACGCACCCCACGCACCCCACACTGTCCTCACGCACCCCACACTGCCCCTCACGCACCCCACACTGCCCTCACGCACCCCACGCACCCCACACTGTCCTCACGCACCCCACGCACCCCACACTGTCCTCACGCAACCCACACTGCCCTCACGCACCCCACGCACCCCCACACTGTCCTCACGCAACCCACACTGCCCTCACGCACCCCACGCACCACACACTGTCCTCACGCACCACACACTGTCCTCACGCAACCCACGCACCCCACACTGTCCTCACGCAACCCACGCACCCCACACTGCCCTCACGCACCACCACCACACTGTCCTCACGCACCCCACACTGCCCTCACGCACCACACGCTGTCCTCACGCACCCGCTCAACTCGTCCTAGCATATGCAGAGGGGAGTTCTATTCTTGAGTTTCATTCAGGCGGAGAGTACAAACTAAATCTCTGGTCGACGAGGAGACGTGGCCACCCACGTGAGGGCGATTCTTCCAGCCTGCAGGGAGGAAGAGCGCCGCGGGCAGAACCGTGGGGGAATAGGTACCTTCTGCTGAGCGATCTGTGCGGTCTTCTCGAGCTCCAGCCTGGCCTCTTCGGTCTGGGTGAGCTTGAGGGACATCGAAGTGCGCAAGGTGGAGTTGGAATCCTTCACTGCGGTGTGGTTAAGGAGCACAGCAGGTGCAAGGGAGAGGACAATGCCACGGAGCTGAGGGGTGTGATACCCCAGGGGTCGCACACAGCATCAGCACCAAGATGTCCAATTCAGGAAACAAGGTGCGCCCTGCACCTCTGCCTCTGGATGTAGCGAAAAACTAGACTTCGAGGCGTGGACCCCCGGCGGAATTTCAGTGCAAAACGGAAATCATTCTCCGACTGAAGTGTTTTCTTTCCTTCCAATCTTTACTCCAAAAGGGAATTGAAAGTGAATAAAATCATGCATATTTTGTGCTTCAAACATAGCAAGAATACCAGAGAAACTAGGAATTTCCCAATCTCTTAATTTCCCAAACTAGCTCAACATTTGTTGAGAGCGCAATGGATCAAAGCCCAGAGCCTCATGATGACGGCCCTGCCAGCTCAAATACGGGCATCCAGCATCAAGGCAAACCGAGATCCGCCAAGAATCGAGCGGTGTTAAAACGCCGGAATTGAGCCATCAGTCCCCCTTCCATGCCATCCCATGAGGTTAGGCTGTGAGACATGCACTCAGGTGGATGGCGGCAAGAGACATACTTCGCAGCCACAGCGCACACAGAGAGACCCAAGCTCGCTGCGCAGGGACACAGCAGCATGCAAAGTGTGGTCGGATACGAGTTTTGAACTGCTGCGAAAGCTTCACAGTGCGAGCCTGAATATTTGAGAACGCCTCCAGCATTTCGTCTGAGTCCTGTTCGTCGCCCCAAGCCCCGTCCCCTCCTACGCTCACGAACTGGAACTGTGCCAGTTGCCAACTGCACCGGCCGCTCCTGCACTCTCAGTGTAAACGCGTGATTTTTATGTATCGCCAAAGTCCCCAAGCCTTATAGTGGATGAAGTCTTAGAGTGAAACAAAACCCTGACCAAGTACCACCATCAAGTACGTCCAAATCTTCTCATCCTGCCCTCCGACAAATCTTCTCATCATGCCCTCCGACAAATCGTCAAAAGTGGCAAAATAATAAAAGCATCGCATTCGTCTCGCGCCATGCCCGCAAAGGCAAGCGCCCTCGCTGCACGCCCCCCGTGCGCCACATGCTCCTTGGGAGTCTGCCGTGGACGCCACCTCGTGTGTCCACGCTCTACGCTTCCCTGCGCCGCGTGGTGGGTCTACCGAGGCTACCTCATGTGCCCACGCTCGATACCCCCCTGCACCATGTACTGCAGACGGGGGTCTGTCGATGCACTTTCGAGGAGCGTGGCTTCGGATCTCCAACAAAAAACGGTACCTCGCTGCAGCCGGCCAACGGCGTTCGTTCGCCTAGCAATAGCACAAGGTCACACTCACTAGGGCTGGTCTCGGCGGACCTGCATCGCCTCGGGTGCTTTCAAGTCTTTCTCGCGGATCTTCAGCATCTCCTCCACCTCTCTAGGCATATCGTTCTGCCCGCCCCAGATACCCAGCCCTTAACCCTCGCACACTAAGCCAGCCGCTCCAATGTCGAGGGTGCACCTGGAGGTAGCTTGGTACAGGGACACAACCTGACCCCGTCGCCCCACACTGCATGCCACCAGCCTTATCCTTGATTCTTCGAAGGGCTGCCTGGCGCCACGTGGCAGGGCTCCTGGCGACCGAACAGCTCTAGCTGAGGCTTCTGCCCCTTCACCAGGGCCGGGCCGAGCCGGGGCGAGCGCCTTCGGGAGAAGCAGAGCCCATCAACAACTAGACGCCCGACCCCGGCGTCGAACCAGAAACTGCCGCCAATAGCTGGACCCGCCACCCGGGTGCTGACTGGCAGCAGTCGTGAGGCGGACCTGGCAATTGGATATATACATTTCTGCGAGGTGGTCCTCGGTGACGAGGCAGTTATCCTGCAGCATGGTGAGGAAAGTCTGCGCCTGCTTGAACATCTCCGGCAACGACTGCGTCATGGACACGTATGAAGCTTGCCTCTGCCAAACCGCGGCAGGAGCACACCGCCACTGCGTGACACTCCATAGGACGCAGACGCTGTCCTCCCACATTCTGCTTCGAGGCCCCCACCGCCAATGCCCCCCACAGAGCTGCAAGGCGGCGCATGCTCGCCTCTCGCACTGGGTGACGTGTCCCCGGAGTAGGCCAGCGGTCAGCAACGGGAGGCGGCAAGGGACACGGGCGACAGCTGGGGCAGCACATGCGAGAGCACTTACCGAGGCAAGGCCTCTATTGCGCGCCATCGGATCGATCTTATTACCAGCATCGTTATTAATTTTATCGAACGCCTCCTCGTATGCCAGCTTCTCTGCAAGCCTGATGGCGCTTTGGTACTCCTTTAACAAGGCCCCCATCCTGGTGGCCGTGGTGGTGAAGCCGGTCAAGCACTTGGTCAATTCCTCCTCGTTCACTGTCACCCGACAGCAACCGCGCCGCCGCGTTATAGGAAGGCTCACATTATTGGTACTGGCTGCGAGGCCAGAGGGCGGTGCCTAGGAGGCCTGGAGTTCGGACCAGGGGGCGTGTCATTGGCGGTTAGCGTCCCCTGTTTGAGCCATCGCCTCTTGAAGACGGTCCCCCTCTCATCCCTTAGACGTGTGACAACCACACAGTGCGGTCATGGACGGCGCGACTCCCCCATGGAGCAGATTTGTCATGCACCACGGTACAAAACTGCTGCGCTTCCGACTCTCCGGCTCGAAACCGTCCTTTGCGGCCTCCACGACCCAAAACGCTCCACAGACTCTTCGGCTACGCCACCACAGGTTCCCACCCAAACACGCATTGCAGACGCCCCCCAAACCCCAACGCGGTATATGAAAACCCCGCACACCCGACCACGCAAAATGCCCCCCACACTCCAACCCAAGCCACGTAGGCCGCATGGCCGAAACCCACGCGACAGTCTGTCGTGCGTCCCCAACTTGCTTCGGACCGTTTGGCAACCTGATATTGCAGCTGAGAGCCTTCAACATGGACTGTGTACCCCCTAACCCTGACACGCAACACGGTCCGCACCGCGCCAAGACGAGCAGCTTCAGGACCCAATAATCCCATTGAAGTCCACGGACTCCTCCAACCGATTTCACCAGGCAGTTGGTAGATAGTAGAGGGAGTGATGGTGTAGGAATTGTGTATGCTAAGTTGAAGTCGGTGCTTATTCTGAGCCTGGTTTATGTCCGTCTGTGAAGCGTCGCCTTGAGCGCAGTGACCGCGCGTGCAGCGCAGACTCTCAGGGACACGCGGGAGCGCGAGACTTCACGGGCAAGATTTGTGGACGCCTCACCAATTCCATAGCCTTGAGGACACTTCGGATATCGGCCCGCTTTGATGTAGTCGTCGAGGTTCATCTTTCGTGGTTCTCGTGTCGCGGCCTCGAGGTCCGAGTGGTCGTCGAGATCAATTGCCGACACTGCCAACCCCATGATATTTCGGGGAGGTGCGTATAAGGAGCTTCTAGGATTTAGCGCCGCCAGCCTCGACCGTCGCTTTTCCTTTTGGGCATAATCGGGGACATCTGCTATTACCCCGAAGACTGAGAGTGACGTGGCACCTTCGGACGCCATGAAGGGAAGGTCAACCGAACAAGCGCGGATGGATTTTTCCTATGCCGATATCGAAAAGAAACCTGATAGTGGATTCATTTTAGAGCAGCAATGTTGCCCTTATTGAAGACGACGTATGCGACTGCAATGACGGTCACCCCCTGTGGGCACGGCATCACACCGTAGCTGACCTGACACCGTTCCACTTTAGAAGGTTTTGCCAGGGATTTTTCTCAAGAGGCAAGAGCACGCGACAGACGAGCATATGTTGCAACCTCGGCCAAGGATAGATTGGTCATGAATGTGACTGAAGCCCACACCTCATGCGCATGCTTTCGTGCGTGAATTTGGAAGCGGAAAGTGTAGTCTAGTGTGAAGTCTCCACGTGACGTCTATGCAATCTTGACTCGACTCGTAACATATTAAACACTCCGCTGTCTAACTCTTATTACTCTATTGTCTTGGCATCGCTGTCGATGTGTGTGAACACGATCGACTGTCTCGTGTCTGCGACAGATGATCCCCCCGCCCGCCCGCCCCCCTCGCCTGTCGTGTGACTCTAATAAGTTATAACTAGTACTTATCGACCCTTATTATAAGGGTCGATCTATGGATTGGTGTCATATGTCATGTCACGTCACCCGACTCAAGGATGCGCTTTGGACGCGCATGCGCGCCATATCTGGCGCGCCTGACCCATATTCACGATTGTCCGTGTCACTGTTATGTTTCGTGTACAGTATGTATGTTCAATGTAAGAATGTTGTATCACGGCGTGTCACATATCATGGCGTATCCCGTATCGGTATGCCTATCGAGCTAGTATCGAGCTATCGGTATCGTAATCGTTATCGTTAATCGTATGCCTATCGGATCAGCAAGTATGCATACCGATACCGGAACCTGCATCCTCGAGGAAATGGAACTTGGAACTGGAAGAAATGCAACGAGATGGACACTTCGCCAAACGAAAGGATATCACTATTCACTTAAGGCTGCATAAATAATACTTCGTGGCGAAAGGCGAAAGGGGAGTGAATCGCAGAAATGGCACAACATATGAAGTTATCTTCGATTTCATACCGATTGTGATTGTGCCGACGCGCAAGCTCCGTCGCTGTTTAGTTCGCTCCATTTCGCAAGATGCGCTCACGCATTTGATTTATTCTTAACCGGAAATCGGTACCTTGTTCATTTTAGCTCTTAGATCCGTAGGCCATCTTATGTACGATAGCCAGATACGATGAATGACGAGGAATCACGAATCTTGGCGCAAATTGACGCTGTCGAGCGGTTGTCTAATGGGTGTGCTGCAAGGTTGTTTCACACAACAGTATGCAACTAAGTGTTTTCCTGACAATAAGCTGTGTCTCAGTCTGAAGTTGGTCGCGCATAAATTTACTGTGTATGCGGCAGTTTCAGCTGTGATGGACATGAATATCTTGCACCTGTTTTGCAGGAACTCGGTATTTGGATCGTCTTTGGCGATACTGTCAGACCTCATTGATGGTGCGGGCGCTTCTCCGTAAATCTGCCGAGTCCTGAGCTAGACGTCGCAAGAACCGATTGCATATTATTTGATGTTCCTACCAACTTTGCTTTGCTTTGCGTCCAGAAAGTTTAATCATACACCCAATACGCGCTCCACAGCGTTGTGGGAGTTGGGAAAGCCACCTCGCTGCATATACGCCATCGCTGAGTCTAGCGCATCTCGAGCGAGGTGGCAGTCGTAATTGTTTTTTATTTATTTCGGTGCATCTGGTGCGCGCTGCCTTCCTGTAAGAGTCTCGCGCGCGCTGCAAACGCCTCACGGTTGCCATGTTGACAGCACAAGCCGTTCCCCCCCTCCTTGGTCTCGGCCAGGGATGCTTCACAAGAGTCCTTTGGCAAAGTGAACGAGCCGTCGGATGTTTGTTTGAGCTATGTTTTAAAGTTCCAAACTTGAATACCCGACACCTTGGGGGACAACTTGGGCTCGTTGCGAGGGTCCGATCGGAAGACACCACCTCTTTCCCTTCTCTTCCACATTTTAAGGTCCGAGCGCCTGCGGCTCGGCTATCTTCAGGCTGCCTACTGGATGTCGCCATCGAGTCGCACCGAAGAGCGTGGCAGGGAGAGGAAATCAAGGACCGCGCAGAAGATCTCGCACAGGACGCTCCTGCACCGCCTCCAGAGATTCTGAAGGTAATTGTGTTGCGATCTTCCGCGACTTTCTATCGTCGTGCTGATGCCGCCAGCGCACTTCCCAGACGTGCACCCGCGAGAAACGCTCTGCCGCATGGCTCGTGTTCCCTACCTTCTCCTTTGTCGTGCTCATCACAACACGCGCCAGAAATATCCCTCATCCGCCGCGCATGGAAGCCCAGCGCCGAGCTCGCCAGCGACCGGAAAGTCGCGCGCGCAAAGTACTCACTTTGCTCTCTGGTCGTTCACTGCAGACCTGGGGCCAAAAGAACGACAGGGACTTCTTTGGCCAGCAACTGCAGCGAATGCAAGTCGAAATGATCGATTGCGTGCACTGTCATCGACAAGTGCCGCCAACCCGCTTCGCCCCTCATCTCGAAAAATGCCTCGGAAAGGTCGTCCCTTTCTTCCGCCCATACCGTAATTTTGGTACCCCAGGATTTGGAGCTGACTTGGCACTGTACGTGACGGGGACGCGCTAGTCGACGTGCTCCACCGCCGACTTAGCATCTGGATTGCCCAGGGGCGCTGCTTCGGCTACACAGCAGTTGACGTGGCATCTCTCTAGCAGCTCTCCGCGACCGACGCGTAACTTCATTTTACCGATAGCGTTTCGTCGGCTGCTCCGCGGCTGACGTGGCTCTGCGCTTGAAAAGGGGCACTCCTACGGCTGCGCTGCAGCTAACCTGGCACCCCGTTTGACAAGGGGCGTTTGTTGGGCTGCTCGGCGGCTGCCGTGGCACCTCGCTTCGCCAGGGGCTCTCCTTTAGCTGCTCTGCGGCTGACATGGCACCTCGCTTCGCCAGGGGCTCTGCTTCGGCTGCTCGGCGGCTGACGTGGCACCTCGCTTCGGCTGGATGTCCCTGGTTGCCTTTGGGGTTGATAGGGGTGGGTGTCCCGGGTTGGTCTCCTCAAGAACTGACAACACTCCTCTCCCCCTCCCCACTATACAGGGAAGGAACGCCTCCCGTCTAGCTCGGCGACCCCAAGGAAACACCTCCTCAGTGAGTGCACTCCCCGCCTCCCTGACCTGCAGGCGTCAACATCCTGATTTCCACTGCCTTCTACTCCCTTCAGCCGTGCCTTACCCCCCCACAGCAAAGTCGCCTGGGTGCTGCTCGACTTTTCTTGAGCAGAGCGAGCACCTTCAGTCAACTCCGCCCTCGTGTCATTTCTGACGCGTGCTCACTGGGCCATGCGCCCCCTCCGATGAGCGCCTCCCCAGAATCGCGCTCCGGCAAAGTGTTCCCTTCGGCTCTCAGTTGGGCATTCGGTTGCGGCCTGCGCCCTAGCCGTGGGGGTACCATGAAGCGGTCCTATGGATCGAGGTGGTCCATCCGAGGGTGCCGCTTTGTTGACACCACTTCAACACATACCTGCCAGATTGTGTGTTCCCCCGATTTCTACTCTGCCGGCCGCGCTCGATACGGGAGCCAACAAGTACCGGCAGTGGCCCGGAGGCACGGCCAGGCTCCTCGGCGCTGCTCTCCGGCAGCGGGACCCAGGCCCTGTGCTCAGGGGCTGACACCGGGTCCTGGCGGTGTGCTGTTCCGCTCGCAGCAGCAGCAAATGCATCCGCCACAACAACAGCAGCAGCCGCACAAAGCCAAGAAGTCCTCCCAGTCCCTGCAGCATGCGCCGCCCCTGCCGAAGCAGCGCAAGGCCGTTAGTACGCCCCCTCCGCGGCGTTTGAATGTTCACCAACCCCCCTTTGGGTGCCCGTAGTGTTTTGCGGCTCAACAATCGGGCTCACACACGCCGTTGGTATACCGCATTCTCCGATGCGCTGCCTGCTAGAACTCCTGCCATCACGCCTCCGCGCCTACCCGCACAGGAGGGCGGGAGGAGGTGTTTGAACGAGAAGGGTGAGGCGATTAGCACCCGAGTGGCTCGAGCGAGACAGGCGGCCGTTGGATGCTTCGGCTAAGGAGGATAGCAGGCGTGATGATCGAGTGGCGGCAGGAGCAGTACCCGTAGCGAAGTGGTGGGTCCAGTCGGGGTTGCACAGGGTGCAGAGGGGTGGGCAGCAGCAAGGTGCAAGAGGGGGCGAGGACAGAGCGCGTGGCGGAGTTGAGCAGTGATGTGTGCACAACAATCGACAAAGTCAGTGGGTGCAGGAGAGGGGGACGTGGCACATACCCTGGCTAAGCCTGTAGCCACCCTAGCTAAGGACGCATACACCCAACCCTAGCCGATCGTGCTCGCACCTTGCCTGAGCGCGCCCTGTTGAAGCCGTCAGTACCCTAAGCGCACCCATGTGGCACGCATCCTCCCTCACTTGCGTGCTTGCCAAGTCGCAGGATTCGATGGTGGCGCCACGTGGACGCCCTGTTTCCTGGCATGGCTGCAAATCATGCTCACGTGGTGCGGTATGCTGCGATGTGTCGGGGGAAATCGATGGGCGCCAGGCACTCTGCCGGCTCCGCCACCCGCAGCCAGTCTCGCCGAAGCCTCCTTCAGTGACAGCTTCAATTTCGACTCCCCGCTGGACTTCCAAAGCAGCGACTTGGAGGTCCTCCCCGTCCGGGCCTTGGAATTTTGTAGGCCGCGCTTGGAAGAGCAGATCGCCTTCTTGACGATGTGTTAGCGCATGCAACGATCCCGTGTATTGTCGGGAGCTAGCGCAATGCGACCTTCCCGCCGTTTCCCTTGGAGCGTCACACGCGCCAGCGTCGTGCTCGTCCTCCGATGGGAGCGTCACACGCGCCAGCGTCGTGCTCGTCCTCCGATGGGAGCGTCGCACGCGCCAGCGTCGTGCTCGTCCTCCGATGGGAGCGTGTCCCGGTGGATTCGGTAAGCAGGGGCGTCGCTGCGAGCTCGGTGCTCAAATGGACATTCTGGTATCATAGCCCGTCAGCTGCGAACTGATGGGTCGAGGCAATGCACATGCGACGTGAGATGTCCGGTACTCACGTTTAGAAGCCCCAGTGGATTTGAAGGGGGTGCAAGGGGGGGTCTGGATGGAGAGCAGGACAAATTCGACGCAATGGACGGAGGTACTCTTTGCCCCCTTTCTACACATCCCAGCGGTGTCCTTCTCCAATACCCCACCTTTGCACCTCTCTGCCCCCATGCCTCATCCCAACCATGCTCTATCTTGGCGACGCATAGCCACAGCTCTCTATCCCCATGCCATATCACAGTACTTCTTAGCCCCAACGCGTCATCCATGTGCTCTCATCTGGCTCCGTGATGCCACTCAAATGCTGTACCCCGCCCGTCATTTCTCCTCGCGTATGCCCCATTCTGGCTTCATGCGCAAACCCTTGTCCGTGCCTTGGCACGTCATCCCCATGCACCCCCCAAAGGGTCTCTCCACCCGCGACCAACGCGCCATTGGGAGCTGTGGTGAGTTGAGGCCTTTGCGGCTGTGATGGCGGCGCGCCCACAGGCCTCAGGGGAGACTTCGACGAGGACTCGGAGCTGACGTCGATGCTGTACGGCTCCGGAGCCAACAAAGCGAAGCGCAAGGTGCCTCGATGGACCCCCCTCCTGGCGACAGATGCGCATCGACTCTCTGTGCCTTAATCCTCTCTCCCTGCCTAACCGGAGACCTTCAACCGCTCTTCATGTCCTGTCGCCACAGTATGGGCTTCAACCAGCACGGAGCCCTCCCTGGCTGCACCTGCTGCGGGCAACAAGGGGAGAGACGCCGGGGAGCGTGAAGTGAGGGAGGCGAGGGGAACCACCGTGTAAAACATGGGCCACACACCTGGCATAGCCACAAGGATGCGGCACTTGAGGCGAATGGCGCCGGGTTCTGCAGCTGGGTGGCGATGTAGGAAACAGCAACGGAAAGATGCGCCGGAAAGTGCGCTCCCTGCTCGCGGAGCGCGTCAAGCTCATGCACCTCGTGGCGTACCTCAACCCGCGTGAGTGCCCGCTTCGCTGTGCAACTGCCCTCCCCGGTGGCTCAACGAGCTCGGAATCTTCTGGGGAGCGATGTCAGCGGTCAGATCCCACCGCATGTGGTCCTAGATATGCTCCGAGCATAGAGATCCACCGCATGCGGTCCTAGATATGCTCCGAACACAGAGCAGGCGCAGTTCCAGGTCAGCGCAATTGCTGCCCGTTTTGAGAGAGGAAACACCACAAGGGAAGTTCCCCGGCGCTTCATCTACGGGATAACTCCGATGCCTTCGTTATGGCTCGCATGGTCGGAGCTCTGAGCAGTGCGACAGCTGCACAGCTCTGCTGTGCCCAGCTCTCCTCAGATGCATGTGTGCACAGGTTGCCCGCGTGTCCCAGCTCGCTTCGCAGCTGCTCACAGTGGAGCTCGCCAGGACAGGGCGGCGCTGCGCGGGGAGTGGAGAGGGGCCCGGGGGGGCCGCAACGTGCGGCGGCTGCGAAGGGCTTTGCAGTGACAAGCTGGCTCCTCAGGGGTAGCGGGGCTCCTGGTGGGGCAGGCTCGGCAAGTGCGGACGCCATGGACGCGGGCGTGGCGCAGGCCATCTCTCACTCCGCAGATACCTTTCGCAAGCTCGCCACCTCCACAGGTACGACCCCGCCTCTGACCTCTTCCCGAAGTGGCTCTGCTTCTGGACTTGGATGATATGAATACGTAAGTAGTATATACACAAGTAGGATCGTACAAGCACAGGTAGGATAGTATAAACGCTGGTAGGATCGTACAAACACAGGTAGGATAGTGTAAACACAAGTAGGATAGTATAAACACAAGTAGGACAGTATCAACGCAGGTAGGATAGTATGAACGCCAGTAGGATAGTGTAAACACAAGTAAGATAGTATAGACGCAGGTAGGATAGTATCAACGCAGGTAGCATAGAACAAACACAAGTAGGATAGTACAAACACAAGTAGGATAGTATAAACACAAGTAGGATAGTATAAACACAAGTAGGACAGTATCAACGCAGGTAGGATAGTATGAACGCCAGTAGGATAGTGTAAACACAAGTAAGATAGTATAGACGCAGGTAGGATAGTATCAACGCAGGTAGCATAGAACAAACACAAGTAGGATAGTATAAACACAAGTAGGATAGTGTAGACACAGGTAGGATAGTGCAAACGCAGGTAGGATAGTGCAAACGCAGGTAGGATAGTGCAAACACAGGTAGAATAGTATCAACGCAGGTAGCATAGAACAAACACAGGTAGGATAGTATAAACACAAGTAGGGTAGTGGAAACGCAGGTAGGATCGTACAAACGCAGGTAGGATAGTATAAACACAAGTAGGATAGTGTAAACACAAGTAAGATAGTATAGACGCAGGTAGGATAGTACAAACGCAGGTAGCATAGAACAAACACAAGTAGGATAGTACAAACACAGATAGGATAGTTTAAACGCAGGTAGGATAGTACAAACGCAGATAGGATAGTATAAACACAGGTAGGATAGTACAAACGCAGATAGATAGTAAACACACAGGTAGGATAATACAAACGCGGGTAGATAGTAATGGCATGGGTAGGATGGTACAAACCAGATGGGATAGTATAAACACAGGTAGGATAGTACAAACGCAGATAGGATAGTATAAACACAGGTAGGGTAGTATCAACGCAGGTAGGATAGTATAAACGCAGGTAGGATAGTACAAACGCAGATAGGATAGTATAATCACAGGTAGGATAGTATAAGTGGTAGGATAGTATAAACGCAGGTAGGATAGTATGAACACAGGTAGGATAGTATAAACACAGGTAGGATAGTATAAACGCAAGTAGGATAGTATGAACACAGGTAGGGTAGTATTAACGCAGGTAGGATAGTGTAAACTTAAGTAGGACAGTACAAACGCAGGTGCGATTGTATAAACGTAGGTAGGATAGTACCAGCGCAGGTAGGATGGTACAAACACAGGTAGGATAGTATAAACACAAATAGGATATTGTAAACGCAGGTATGATAGTGTAAACTCAGGTAGGATAGTATGAACACACGTAGGATAATATCAACGCAAGTAGTTTAATCCACATGCATGTTCCGCAGAATGAACGGTCAGCAGAGCCTCCTGGCCTACTGGTCTCTTCGTGGAGGTGGGCGGGAGGTTCAGCGTCCGCTGCGGCGCACCGTCCTTAGAGGTGCACATCCGTCCGATGCAATGCGGAGCTCGGGGATCATCTGCACCGGTCAACGGAGACTTTGAGCAAGGCGCAGTATAGAAGCTTTGTTTATTTAAAGCCAGAAGTGCTGCGGGGCGAGAGGAGAGAAGGAGGGTTCGGGCGGTGAACGCAGATCGCAACTCGAAGCTCTCTCGGCAAGAGGACGTGCAGTGCATCCTGGACAATGTGTGCTGCGTGGTGTCTCAGGTGCCCCTCCATCGGCCCTGTCAATCTGCTCACCTGGCCATGGAACAACTTGCTCCTCATCCCATTCGATGTTGAAACCAGGCCAAAGCATTGCATTTCCAAACCTGGCCAAACCGCAAGGCGGCGGCCTGGATTTGCCACATGATCGTGCGGCAAGTACAGGGCCACGTCATTGGTTTTGCCACATGATCGTGGGGCAAGTACAGGGCCACGTCATTGGTTTTGCCGCATGATTGTGGGGCAAGTACAGGGCCACGTCATTGGTTTTGCCACATGATTGTGGGGCAAGTACAGGGCCACGGCATTGGTTTTGCCACATGACTGTGGGGCAAGTACAAAGGCCACGTCATTAGTTTTTGCCACATGATTGTGGGGCAAGTACGGGGCCACGTCATTGGTTTTTGTTACATGATTGTGGGGCAAGTACAAGGCCCCGTCATTGGTTTTGCCACATGATTGTGGGGTAAGTGGGAGCCACGTCATTGGTTTGCCATGATGATTGTGGGGCAAGTACAGAGGGCCCGATCATTGGTTTTGCCACATATTTGTGGGGCAAGTAAGGGCCACGTCATTGGTTTACCACATGGTGTTGGGGCAGCAGAGGTAAGAACCCACGTCGTGGTTTGCCACATGATTGTGGGGTGAAATGCGGGAGCCGGCATTGGTTTTTGCCACATGACTGTGGGGCAAGTACAAGGCACGTCATTGGTTTGCCACATGATTGTGGGGCAAAGTACAAGGCCACGTCATTGGTTTTGCCACATGATTATAGGGGCAAGTACGAACCACGTCATTGGTTTGCTACATGATTGTGGGGGCAGAGTACAGGGCCACGTCATTGGTTTTTGCCACATGATTGTGGGGCAGTACAAGAGCCATCGTGGTTTTGCCACATGATTGTGGGGTAAGTACAGAGGCCGTCATTGGTTTGCCCACATGATTGTGGGAGCAAGTACAGAACCCACGTCATTGGTTTGCCGCATGATTGTGGGGCAAGTACAGGGCCACGTCATTGGTTTTGCCATGACTGTGGGGCAAGTACAAGGCCACGTCATTGGTTTTGCCACATGATTGTGGGGCAAGTACAGGGCCACGTCACTGGTTTTGCCACATGATTGTGTGGCAAGTACAGGGCCACGTCATTGTTGCCTTCGCTGTTGGTAATGAGTGACTAGGACTCGCTGGGAGAGAGGATACATTTTGGGACTGGCGAACAGAAAGATTCGACGGCGGAGGCAGAGACTGGCTCTGAAGAGGAGGAGGGGGAGGCAGAGACTGGCTCTGAAGAGGAGGAGGGGGAGGTAGAGACTGGCTCTGAAGAGGAGGGGAGGGGAGGTAGAGACTGGCTCTGAAGAGGAGGAGGGGAGGTAGAGACTGGCTCTGAAGAGGAGGAGGGGAGGCAGAGACTGGCTCTGAAGAGGAGGAGGGGGAGGTAGAGACTGGCTCTGAAGAGGAGAAGGGGGAGGCAGAGACTGGCTCTGAAGAGGAGGAGGGGGAGGTAGAGACTGGCTCTGAAGAGGAGGGGAGGGGAGGCAGAGACTGGCTCTGAAGAGGAGGAGGGGAGGCAGAGACTGGCTCTGAAGAGGAGGAGGGGGACGCGGTGGATGGCTGGGTGCACTGTAGAGGGAGAGCACAAAGGATAAGATCTGTGCCAACAGTGTGAACTGCCCCATCCACACCAATCAACAGGTATCGGTGAATTCTGCGTTTATATTGCCTCACCGTGGAGGGTAGACGCATTGCGGGCGCTTCCTGCTCTCCACGATCCGTCATCGGCCGCAGCCACTGGGAATGTTGTGGCATATCCGATGCCCACGGATGATGCCAGTCACCCCTCGTCGCTGCCTCAGTGCTGCCTCATGCTGCGAGGGTGCCTTTCGGGTGCCAGCGAGCGCACAGCGTCCGATGAGCTGGCTCGCATGCTTGTATTCGGCCGGCCCGATTGATGTCGCTTGTTCACGGCGGCGGCTTGAAGTTCCGCGGACTACATTGCCACGTGGCGGTTGTTCGCGGCGGCGGCTTGAAGTGCCGCGGACTACATTGCCACGTGGCGCTTCAGCTGCATCAATCAGTGATCATGGGCTGTTGGCATCGCCAGGTGCCCCCATGCCTTGCCAGCGTCGCCTGGTCATCTCGGGCCGTGCTGGGATCCCCAGATGCGCCCGTACTGCCATGCTGGCATGGGCCGGTTTCCCCTTGCCATGCTGGCAGTGCCAAGTTCCATCGCGCCACTCTGGCATCGCCACTGCGCCGCTCGTCCTACTGCACTGCGGCCGGAGTCGCAGAAAACAACACGCGAGGGGAGCGCTGGCATTGGACTGAGCGCGCAGCGTCAGGCGCCCCGAGGATGTGCTGACGTGGCAGGTGCTGGGAGGGCGCGTGGGGCACAGAGGCAAGAAGTGCGTCGACATCTGAAGGCGGCCACTGGAGGGGGCGGCCTCCCTGATCTGCTTGGTAACGCCCGCCGGCCATGCCAAGATCTGCTGCGAGCAGGCGATCCCTGCTCTGCTGTGCAGCGCGTGATCGCCACCCCAGCGCCCGGAGAGCGATCGCATGCAGCCTCATGCGTGGCATGCTGGAAAGCAAGGGCCTCCCCCGTCGACGTGCAGGGAGTGTACCGCCCCTGTGAGAGGGGTACGCCGGGCTGCGCGGCACCGTTGCGGCTTCGGGAGGCTCTTCGGCATCATGCTTAACTGTCTGGCTTCCTTGCTGCCTCGCTGAGGGACGAATGTGGACGAAACACCCCTAGGATTGAGACGGAGCTATCATCCTTCACTGCCTGGCTTCCTTGCCGCCTCGCTGAGGGACGAATGTGGACGAAACACCCCTAGGATTGAGACGGAGCTATCATC